>CAUYRT010027536.1:0-39679 GCA_963574885.1 Lepilemur ruficaudatus | reverse complement strand
GCACAGCCCTGCCTTCAAGGAGCTGCTGGCACAGGATCTGCAAATTAGAAGTAAGCGAGCCTGTTAGAACATGCCTCCTCCCTAAGCTGCAAGAATAAACCAAAGAATGGAAGGGGGGCTCCAGTTCTTGTAAATTAGGTGTGGCCCCTTAGGCTTCTGGGAAGTTCCCAACGTGGGCTGGCAAGTTTAGGCATTCTACTGACACAAAACCACCGAACAGTAAAGAGGTACCCACTTAGGTGAGTAATGGGCAGGAATCACTTAAAGGACTTCTTTAAGCAAATCCCAGCCACACTTGAAGTGAGGACCTGTGGCCACCAGCCATGGCTAGCCACCCACCGCCTAACACCAGCTAAGTGGTTTCACTGTCCCAGACAGGCACGCCGCCCCAGTTATTTTACCCTTCACTTAGAGCCACAGTCACCTTGCCATGGCCCTAAGCAAACTATCCTTGGCAAAGCAACAACAACTCCAGATGGAGAAATGACAAACTATTCCAACAAACTTTTCAAAGGAAAAAAAATAGATATTCCTGAGTTTGTTTTTTGTGGGCAGCTGGAAAAAAAAATAAATCCACCAAATACCAACACCTCTCCAAAAAGTCTCTTGCCAGAACCATGATGACTGGTGTTAAGAATGCGAGTTTCCGGCAGAGGGAATGTGACACATCACTGAGTCAAAGACAGGCCCAGCCCTGGTTGAAAATTTTTGTCAGAACTGGGTTATTATGCTTTCACTGTAAGAAGTTTAAAACGAGGGCAATGGTGAAGTCACATCCATGAGTCATTTTCCCACATGCTAAGCTCACTTTCCGACATGATCAATAGACCATGTACTCACAGGGCCTCCTCTAGATTGTGCGCTGAGAGCCCTTTGGAGAATGGCGTCTTGTAAGTACAGAAGCACTGTATTCACCCACCCACCCACCACCATAAATAACCCACAGAAATTAAGATTGCACAAAATGGTAAAGACAGTGGGCATTTGTGGATGAGAAAAGGGAAAAGAGGGAGAATTGGAAGGCAAAAATTGAAACTGCACTGTATTCATTTTTGTTTTCCAGAACTTTGTTTTGTGAGCAGAAGATCGGTCTGTAAGCAGATGTCGGTGCTAGGAACCTAAGCCTACAAGGCTTGAGAAGAATCCTGACCCAGGACTTCCAGGCAGTTTGTGCATGCACCAGGGCCTTCTCAAGGTCAGCGGGATTGGGTCACTGGTACTGCCTCCTCTTCCTCTTTATCCCAGAGATGCCTTATGAAACAGCAGAAACTCAGGAGCAGGCGGTTCTGACCTGCCTACTGCCATCCTAGGAGATAACACTATCTTCCAGACCGAAAATGTATCGTCAGAGGGAACGACAAGAATGGGTGCTTGACCTGCGGAGGTTTGGGAATTGAGGGATTACAGATATTCCCGTGAACAGGAGAAAGAGGAGCAGCCCAGAGAGGTGGGGTATGGGTGTCAACGGAGTGGGGTGAGGAGGAAGGAATCCGTGCACAGAACCAGTGGCATCCTCCTCCTTAGTGCAAGCTCTCAAAAACCTGGCCTTGAGTGGGGCCATCCTCCCAGAAACCAGGGATACCTAACAAGTACAGGAGAGGAATCAACTGTCTTGTCCTGGGTTCAGTCCTCTCCCAGACAACACAATTCAAGAACAAGAGTAAATTTTGAGCATGTAACTTTCAGTGTTGGAGGTGGAGCCTGGTGGGAGGTATCTGGGTCATGGGAGCAGATCCCTCATGAATGGCTTGATGCCCTCCCCACAGTAATGAGTGAGTTCTCATTTTATTAGTTCACACGAGAGAGCTGGTTGTTTAAAGGAGCCTGGCACCCCTGCCTCTGTCTTTTGCTCCTCCTCTTGCCACATGACATGCTGGCTCCCCCTTGCAAGCTTCCTGAGACCTATACCAGCAGCAGATGCTGCTGCCATGCTTCTCGCACAGTGTGCAGAACCGTGAGCCAAATAAACCTCTCTCTTAATAAATTACCCAGCCTCAGGTATTTCTTCATAGCAATGCAAAAAGGACTGACACAATATAGTAAAAAGATCAGTGGTTGCCAAGGATTAGGAGACAGAGAAGGAGGAACAGGCAGAGCACAGAGGATTTTAGAGCAATGAAACTATCCTGTATGATACTATTATGATGGGTACATGTCATTATATATCTGTCTAAACTAAACTCACAGAATGTACATTAAGAGTGAACCCTAAGGTAAGATATGGACTTTGGATGATAATGACAAGTCAATGCAGGTTTATCAATTGTAACAAATGTCCCACTATGGTGGGAGATGTTGATAATGGGGGTGACTGTGCATGTTTGGGGGCCAGGAGCATGTGGAATACCTCTTACTTTCTGCTCAATTTAGCTATGAACCTAAAACTGATCTAAAATACGAAGTTCATTTTTAAAAAACTAAATAAATATGCAACTACCAAATGACTGCACCCCTGGGCATTTGCTCCAGAGAAATAAAAACACGTTTACACCAAAAAAAAAAAAAAAGAAAAAATGTTACTGTTAATACTGATCCATATTAAGATTTTATTTATTTCATCTTTGAAAATGTCTTCACACAAATAGTTTCAAATACCAAAATCCAGAAACATACGTTTCTAATTAAGCATATTCATCATTCGGATGGCATTTAAGAAATTCTACTAGATTTGTCTCAATGTTTTCCTTTTAGCATGTCACTATATTTCAGATTCTTCCTGCCAATCGTAGTTAGGTGGAAGCTCTTCAAGTGCACAGTTAAATGGATTTTAAAACATGGAAATCTCCTGTATACTTGCACTGAAGTCCAAAAAGCACTGTTGGTACCATTGTCCTTCAGTATCCATGGGGGACTGGTTCCAGGACCTCCCTCAGATACTACAATCTATGGATGTTCAAGTCCCTGACATGAAATGGCACAGTATTTGCATATAACCAATGGATATTCTCCTATATACTTTAAATCATCTCTGGATTACTCATAATACCTATTACAATGTAAATGCTATATAAATAAGTTGTTATAGTGCATTATTTAGGGAGTAATGACAAGAAAAAGTTTGTACATGTTCAGTAAAGACATAGTTTTTTCCCCTAATATTTTTGATCCAACATTGGTTGAAACCATGGACACAGAATCCACAGATATGGAGGGTCAACTGGACTTAATTGAGAAAATATATCTGCTACAAACTGGTTTGGGAACAGAAATCACATTTCTTATTTTAATTTTTGATAGCATAGGAAGTGTATAAAGCAGCTTGATGTTACTAGTGATTCAAACAATGTTAGGTGACATCTAAATGACTTCAATATTAAGTTTCACATGTAAGCACTGTTTTGCCTTATACTATTTATGTTGAACTCATTATCAAGTTTGTGGCTAAAGCTAATTTCCAAAGGCCTTCAATGTTCAATAATAGTGGCTAAAGGAAGATTATCCTGTTCAGAAAAATTTTAATACCAGCCCTGGACTAAAACAAAACAAAACAAACCTTTATCACTACTAAGCCATCAAACTGCTACGTAGTAGGGCAACTCGACATATTCACCTTCTATTTCTCACAAAAATTCACAGGACTGATGTAGGTCCAAGAAATCAAATCAAGTTCATCTGGCATTGGTATCACCTTTTAACAACACAAGACAAACTCAAATATTTGCAAAGTACTTAGCGATAAAACAATAAATAGCCATAAACTTTAAATACCTTACATTTTCACTAGCTTTGTAAATTTATCCAACCTAAGCCCTTTTTTGTTCCACACATTTATCACCATCAGTTGTAAACCATCTTAGTAGATTCCACTTCAGATTGTAGTAGATTCATGTTTTCTTAATGTCTTTGAAAACATTCTCACCTGTAGTTGTTCTACACAGACTACTCATAGAGGCTAACTTTTCAGTCACTTCAAACTCTACACAGATCCCTTGAAAAAAACAACTGAGCATTATTAGCAATATTTATCAACTCATCAAGAGTCCAGGAAAATCATTCAAAATAATTTGTCTCATTAATTGACTACTGACCTTGATCTTAGTATCCTCAACACCTCTAGCAATTGTTCTCTCCTACAGGCTAAGAGTCTTAAACATTTCTGTTTTCTCTGAACGCATTTCTTTAGCTGCTGCAATCAAATACAATTTGATTAACTCACCATCGATAACTGGTTTTCCTGGCTTGGCTAACAAAGGAGTCACCTGGAAATTTACTTTGGTTGCATCCTAATTTTTGTGTGTGTGTGTGAAGAAATCCTGCTCTAATGAGATATTGGACTTTAAATTTTCTAATTTTTCACCACTGCTTTTCTGTGAGCTGGGAATAATGTGCAAAGTGCTTAGTCTGGTAATGTCAATGTATAGTATATTCTTTTAGCACAGTCTTATTACATAATAAACACAATGCTTGCCATCTAATTCAATAACAAAATAACCCACACGCCCCACTGTGACTTTAAAGTATGATATTCAAAGTCTACTTTTCTGTTCTTGTGTGATATCAAGGATTTGTACTAATAAAAAATAATGTCACTGTAAGGTAATATACATGGCATTGTTGAGTTATAACTGTGTCATTTTAATTTGTAGTGTGCCAAGCTGCAGTGCAAAAGTGATTAGAGAGCTATATGCAGTCTCTGACACAACTCTCCAACTCTGCCATTACAGCAAGAAAGCAACTATAGACAAAAAATAAACATGGCTACAATCTAATAAAATTTTATTTATGACATCAGAGCCAAAAACATACAAAAATAGATAAGATTGCATAATAATTGACAGATAAAATAACTAGGGAAAATATTGATAACATACAGCAAAGGATTAATATGCTTATTATGTAAGGGGTTCAATAAAAAAAAGATATATGCCCTAGAAAACTGGCCTAAGGATGTGAAGAAAAAAATGCAAACAGCCAATAAACTATGAATAGTTAACCTCACTGTTATTTAAAACACATTATTTTCATCTGCCAGATAAAATTTTTAAAAAATGACACAAGATGAAAGAGAAAATAAAAATAGTCCTGTATGTAGTAAAGAAAATGAATTTATCAAAAACTTTCCCACAAATAAAAGTTCAGGTCCAAATGGCCCACCAGTTAATTCTAACAAACATTTCAGAAAGAAAGAAAACCAGTCTCATAAAAAGTCCTCAAAATATAGAGGAAGAAGATATACCTCCCAACTTGCTTTTTGAGGCTATCATAACTTATGATACCAAAACCTGGCAGGCCAATATCCCTCATGTACATAGATGGAAAAATCCTTTACAAAGTATCCACAAATCAAATTCATAATATATAGAAAGGCTAATACAGTCTGACCAAGGGGGATTTATCCCAGTAATACAAGGTTGGTTGAACATTTGAAAATTAATCAATGTGATTAACCCTATTGACAGAATAAATAAAAAATATGACACATTACATAAAGAAAAAGCATTTTCTGATATATAAACACAACAAGCATTCGTGATAAAAACATTCATCAAATTAGGAATATAATTTCCTCACCTAAAAAAAACCTACAGCTAACATATCATACTGATTGGTAAAATAATGGACACTTTCATCCTAAGACCCACAAGAGAAAGGTGAAGACTGACCATTCTCACTACTTCTGTTCCGCATTATACTAGAAGTCGTAGCTAGTACAATAGACAAAAGGGGGAGGCATAAATACTGAAAAGAAAGAAGTGACACCGACTATATTTGACAGGACATGATTGTTTAGGAAGGAAATCCCAATAAAACAAGTTGAGAAACAATTCCTTATGTGTCTCCTGTGTTTCTACATCTCTTTATCAGCTTTTGTTCTAAACTATCTTTTCAAGGATGTTTGCATAGCCCACAGCCTTGAAAGACAGAGATAGTGTCTCCCTCTGGTACAAAAGGCAGATTTATTTGCTATCCAGGAAAATGAAAATAACGTCTCCCTGTGGGGCAAGGTTTGCTAGCAGCCTCTTTTAAAGAATGCTATTACCCAAGCTCAGTGTTCCCAAGTTGCGCCACAAACCCACTACATAAGTAGCATCCACCTGGGCTATTCAGCATTTACCCATGGGACTTAAGGGCTGTAAGAAACCAATATGAACACAAAGCTCATGCTGCCTGCTATGCCATGAGTAATAAAGTTCTTTGTCTCTTATCTATGATTCTCATGTCTTCTTTCAACATCCATGAAACTATGGGAGGCTAATTTGTTATCTTGCAAGCAGGATAAAAAAAATCTCAAAACTTTCACAGTTCTTGACAAACAACTACCAGACTGATGTGTGAATTCAGAACATTTTCAGGCTACAATGTCACTAACTACAAATCAAATGTATGTATTATCTACATATTAGCAGCAAATAGGAAAATTCAATTTAAAGTTTTATTACATTTACATCAGTACCAAAAAGGATATAATACTTACGAATACATTTAACAAAAGATGTTCAAAAATCTCTGCTGAAAACTATAAAACATAAATATAGAAATAGACCATGTTCATGGGTTGGAAAAATGAATATTGTTAAGTGTGAGTTGTTCCCAAATTGAGATATAGTAGCAGTTATCAAACTCTTTGTTCTCAGGACTCCTTGAAACTCTTAAAAATAACTGAGGATCCCAAAAAGGTTTTATTTATGTGGGTTATAGCTACCAAAACTTACCACAAAAGAAATTTTAAAATATTAATTCATTTAAAATTAACAAGCCCATTAAATGTTAACAATTTTTATTAAATTTTTCCTAAACTATAAAAGTTATTGAGATATGCACTGATTTACATTTTTGCAATATCTTTAATGTTCAGCATAATAGAAGACAGCTAGATTTGTGTATCTGCTTCTGCAGTCAAGCTATTGCAACAGCACACATTATTTAGCCTTGGAAAACTCCACTGCGCTCCTGAAATAGTAAGCGTGAAAGCAAATAAGGTCTTAGTATTCTTTTTAAAATAGTTTTAACCTGTAGAACCCCAGGTGTTCCAGATTCAAGGCAATGCAAATTATAATCACATCAGGCTTTATAAAAAGAAACTGACAAGTCAATTCTATAATTTGTATGAAAATACAAAGGGCCTACAAATATCCAAAAGCAGCTTTGAAAATGAACAAAATTGGAGGACTTACATATCTTTATATGAAGATTTACTTTTGAAGCTACAGTACTCATGACAGTGTGGGACAGTAGTCCCTTTTATCCATGGTTTTGCTTTCTGCTGTTTCAGTTACCCACAGTTTCACTCTGATAATATTAAATGAAAAATTCCAGAAATAAACAATTCAAAATTTTTAAATTATGCACCATGATGAAATCTCACATCATCTAGCTCTGTCCAACCTAGGACATAAATCACCCCTTCCTCCACCATATGTATGCTGTATATGCTACCCATACATTAGTCAGTAGCCATCTCAGTTATCAGATCAAAAGAACAGTGTGTGTGTGTGTGTGTGTGTGTGTGTGTTTGTGTATAGGGTTTCATACCATCCACTGTTTCAGGCATCCACTTGGGGTGTTGGAATATATTGCCCCCATGGATTGGGGTGGGGGGATTACTGTACTAGCATAAGGATCAACAAAATACTAGAAACTACCACATAGACTCATACATACATGATCAATTGACTGTTGATAAAAGATGTCAAAGCATTCCAATGGGGAAAAGAAATTTTTCAACAAATGATACTGGAACAACTGGTTATCAGTATGAAAAAAAATGAAGCCAGATCCTTACCTCACACTACACACAAAAGTTAACTCAAAATTAATCACAGACCTAAATGTAAAAGCTAGAACTATAAAGCTCTAAAATAAGTCATAGGAAAATATCTTTATAATTTGTGAGTAGACAAAGGTTTCCTAAATCAGTAACTGTATAAATACAGATAAATTAGACTTCATCAAAATTATTCATGAGTAAATTAACAAAATGTGGTATTTGTATACCATGGAATACTACCCAACCATGAAGAAGGATTACATAAGGCCTTTTGCAACAATTCAGATGAAACTGGAGACCATTATTGTAAGTATCTAAAAAATAGAAAAACAAGTAACACATGTACTTACTATTAAATTGGAACTGATGAACACACATGTGCGTAGAGGGAAGTAAAACTCAACGGAAATCAAGCAAGGGGGAGGGGAAAGGAAGGAATGGGCGAAAATCGACCTAATGGGTACAGTGAACACTACCTGGGTGATGGGCACACTTTCAACTCCAACTCAAGCACTATAAAAGCAGTCCATGTAACCAAAAATATTTGTATCCCTATAACACTTTGAAAGAAAAAAATTAATAACTTCTATACACCAAAAGACACTATGAAAATTAATAGACTAAGAGAAAAAAATGCCGTGTGTGTGATAAAAGATTGGTATCCAGGATATATATAAAGAATTCCCACTCAGTAAGCGAAAAAACAATTAATAAATGGGCAAAAGATTCAACAGACATTTCAGAAAGGAAAACATACAGATGGCCAATGTGTACATTAAAAGCTATTCAACATCATTAATCATCAGGGAAATGCAAATTAAAAACAATGAGATACCACTACACACTCAGAAGAACAATTAACATTAAAAAAAACTGACAACACCACATTGCTGGCCCAGATATGGGGCAATGAGAACTCTCATCCACTCTTAGTTGAAGTGTAAAATGGTAAAATCACTTTGGAAAAAGGTCTGAGTTTCTTATGAAATTAACCATACCCCTACCTTATGACACAGAAATTCTACTTCTAGGTATTTACTCAAAAACAATTGAAGGCATGCGTCCGTCCACTAAAAGACTTGTACAAGAATGGTCCTGGCAACTTTATTTATAATAGCCCCAAACTAGAAACAACAGACGATTGGATGAACAAATTGCCATGTATTTCATATGATGGAATATAGTACTTAACAAAAAAGAATGAACTACTTGTTCATATGACAGTATTAATGAATTTCCAAAACAATATGATAAGTAAAAGAAGCCTCTACAAAAGAATATACACTGTATAATTCCATTTAGATGAAGTTCAAGAACAGTGAAAACTCATCTATGGCCAAAAAATTTTAGAACAGTGGTTGTGTCTGGGATAGGATTGACTGGGGAAAGTCATGAGAAAACTTAGGTAATGGTCAAGTTCTCTATCTTAATAGAGTTTTGGATTACACAAGTACACATTTCTCAAAATTCAAAGGGTTTTGGTTTGAAAACCAGCCACCTTTCTGACCCTCTCATTTTCTTTTGAATAAGAAAATAATCCATTCTCTCTCTGATCACTTCACTATTAAAGACCATAAACATTTAGCCATCATAAATTCACTTCTTTCCACACACAAAAAAATCTGAATTTTAAATTCAGTGCAACCAATAGCATTTAAAAGTTTCCTATCCCCCCATGCACATACTACACACACCCCAAGATTATTTAAGCACAACCCAAATTAAGATGTATACCCGAAGGGCAAAATAATTGTGCCATTACACCTTGGGCTTAAATTATCCCCACTAATAATCAAAAGCAACATGTTGCTAAAATCAAAAGAAACCTACCCTGAATGCAAATATTCCTACAGATACAGAGTCAAAGGTATATACACATACTTTGTGTGTTCTAAGTCTCTAGTGAGTTTTAACAGAAAGAGGAAAATTAAAAGCAAAAAGAGATCCATATCACCATTGTCATTTAGCCTCTCCCCATTTATTTCCTCTCAACCCACTTCCAACATAATTTTAGAATCCTAGATTCTCATTCCAGCCTACAACAGAGTGCAAGCTAACTCAAATAATCCCCGGTTTTTAGTACTTGAACAGTAGAAGGGTAAAATATGTGGGAGTGAAATGGAGTCTACAGTTTAAAAATAGGTCCATGTGCCCAGTCCAAAGTCAGCTTGCAAGAGAGGAGCTATGAAAAATTTCTCACATTACCTGAACCAACAACATCTAGACGAACTTAGATCTCTTATTCCAAACTCCTCTTGCCCATTTTCTTTCTTTCTTTTTTTTTTTAAAGAACTGAGTAAAAGGTCAGTCTGCCTGCCAGAGGTCTAGAAATAGCTTGTCTTCCTATTTGCCATAGATCCTTCTGAAGTCTAGAAGGCATTTATTTCTTCTGTTGTTTTAGGGATGTCTGATTTTTTTCTCAGAAATTCATGCCGTTTCCCTTCATTAGTTGAAAAGCTTCTATGCTTAAAATTTGTCACCTCAGAGTTAGTATGAAAAGTCTATTATATTAATAATTATTTGCTGAATGGTAAAAAGCCTTCCTTTTGCACATTCATTTCTGATTCCCTGAGATAACATGCATCTGGCATTGAAACATGCTTATAACTGAGCATATCCCTGTATATTTCCACCTCTTTAGGCCCAGACTTCCTAACAAGCCTCCCAAATCTGAAGGCTAAGAGTGAGAGTGTTGGCTCAGTTGTTATAGTCCTCTAGAGGTTCTCTGTTTTTCATCTAGATTTTTCAGTTCAGCCCTTACACTGGGCACCATGGACATAGCAAGCCTGAACCAAAAAAGGAGTCCCTTGAAGGTGTTTGAAATGAGATCCCAAGGCTCACTTGAAGTTTCCGTGTTCGCTCTTTTGATTTATGGGTCTCATTACTGGGGAAGGCTGAAACAGCCCTCTTCTTTTTCTCCCTTAGTAGCTTCAAAGCACTGTACGCTTGATTGCCCAACTACATTAAAACTAATTTAAATCATCATCTTAAGCACCAATGTGCTCAACAAACCAGAAAAGACCTTGGAATCCAAAATATATGGTCACATTTTACATTTAATAGGACACAAAGTAGCAAATCCATCAGCATAATGGTATAGCTTTTTATGGGCACCAGCAAAAAACACTTCTTAAATGTTGCATTGCCTAATATTGCCTTTTAAAGGTGAAATTCACAGCCTTTTCCTTCTGCTCCTGACAAACTTAATTTAATGATGATCACTTGTAAGGATAACTCCAAGCGGCAGTGAATGCATACAGCTGTAGAAAATAACAAGATAAATGCTCACATTTGTATAAACTCTGGTTAAAATTAACAGGATGGCACTACACATTTTCCATCCTCTCCCTGTAGCACTGTCATTTTAATGCATGCTTGTCATGTTCAGTACTCTGAGGTTAAAAGGCAATGCTTTTTCTCCTGCTATATTTATAGTAAGCTGCCATTCTCAAAATAAAAATAAAAGCAATTGAATTAGTACTAGTAGAACAGAATTTCTAGAATCAAAAGGATAACCAAAAAAATGAGAGAAATTGCTGGTCTGTGATGAAAGCCATATAAAAATATGAAATTTACTAAAGTATTTTTATATGCTATTAATAAGCTATCAACTTGACACACAAATGTAAGAAAATATGCGAATTGATCTACATATTTATTACAATATATCAATGATTCCATATCTGGAAAATATTTCAGAATATTCATTTTTGAAAAAGAGAAAGAGAAAAGAAGAAAAACCACAAGAAGACCAATGGCTTCATTCAGTGGAAAGACTATGTTTAGAAGTCACCAGACTTGAGCATTAGTCCTGGCTTTGCTTAGGCAAATCTCAAACTCTAGAAGCTTTTGTTTCTCGTCTTAAAATAAAGGAGGTAGGGTAGCTGACTTCTAATTTTCTTTTAGCTTCTAAGAAGCTATAATAGGAGAGGCTATGTCTGTGTGGGGCAGGGGTATATAGGAATTCTCTGTACCTTCCCCTCAATTTTGCAATGAACCTAAAACTGCTCTAAAAAATAAAGTCTTTTGCAAGAATTGGTCTCATGGAAATAATAATTTAATTAGTAACTATTAAATAATTTTTTTTTAAAGACAGAGTCTCACTATGTTGCCCAGGCTAGGTTTGAACTCCTGAGCTCAAGAGATCCTCCTACCTCAGCCTCCTGAGTAGCTGGGACCACAGGTGTGCATCACCCTTAGGAACCTGAATTTTAATACCAATTACAATTCTATTACTCAATGCTTATTACCTTTATAAATATGAACAAATTTCCATATACTTCATTATAGATAATTATTATTGGTCTGTAAGAGCTTTAGAAAGATCACAAAATGCTTCTCATTTAACAGTTACCACTTGGGAATAGAGAAGTTACAATTTATCCCAGTCCCAAGCAACAGAAACCAAAAACAGAAACACTCCTAGTTCTCTTGCTTTTATGAACAGGTGCAGATCAGAAGATTTTTAGGACAGTGATAGTATTCTGATACTATAATGGTGGATGTCATTATACATTTGTCCAAACCCATAGGATGTACAACACCAACAGTGAACCCTAACGTAAACTATGGACTTCGGGTGATAATGATGTGTCAGTGTAGGTCCATCAGTTCTAACAAATGTACCACTCCAGTGGGAGATGTTGATAATAGGAGAGGCTATGTCTGTGTGGGGCAGGGGTATACAGGAATTCTCTGTACCTTCCCCTCAATTTTGCAATGAACCTAAAATTGCTCTAAAAAATAAAGTCTTTTTTCTTAAAAAGTGTATTTTGATCCAGGAGTTAACCTGAAAGAGCTCCCAAGGACCAAAGGCAGAAAAATTTGAGCAATAAAATCGTAAATAACCTGAATAATAAAATAAATGAGGCTAATGTAATATAAATGAATGATTAAGGGGGAGGAGGGAAGAACAAATCCTCCATACAAATTATAAATAATATATGAAGATACACCCAGAGGTATAGCCTAATTCCCCTCCAAGTGTGTTTAGTGACTTACTTCCAAAGAAAAGAGTATGGAAAGGGAAAATAGTAGTTTCACAGTGGGAAAAGCTGGTAGACACCACCTTAACCAAGTGGTCAAGATTAATATCACCGGCGATAAGTCAGGCTTACAAACTCCCCTGACAGAGGATGTGATGAGAAGTATTCCACCCCAAAACCCGTAATTCCAGTCTAGCCACGAGAAAGCATAGATAAGCTCAAATTGAAAGACATTCTACAAAATACATTCACATGGTCAAAATCATGAAAAACAAGAGAAGACTGAAACTGACACAGATTACAGGAGATGTGACAACTGAATGCAAAGTACTATCCCAGATTGGATCCTAGAACAGAAAATGCACATCCTGGTAAAATCAGAATCATACTAAAATTTGTAGTATAGTTAATAGCACTATATCAATGTTAGTTTCTTGGTTTTGACAAATGTACATGGTAAGGCAAGATGTTAACATTAGGAGAAACGGGTAAGAGATATATGAAACTCCTTATATCATCTTTGCAACTTTTCTGCAAATCTAAAGTCATTCCAAAATAAAGTTTATTAATATGATAATCAAAATATTTTAAATATTTAGGGTAAAATTTATTACATGGTGACTCTATATTAACTTGCTTAAATAAAATAGGCCAATATTCCAAGGAATTTTGATATACAAGTTGAGTATCTCTCACCTGTGACATGAATGCATTAATCTATTGAATTTTACTTATAGCATAGTTTAGCCTATCCTAATTAAGACAGCCTCAACTTTCTTGCTGGTATACTACCAAAGTGGTTGCCCATAGAAATTGCTAATGGACACTTGTCTCTTACACACCCCTCCCTCCCTGCTCCAGCCTCAAGGGACTGAGGGAGTAGACCACATACCACTTCTGCCTCCATTCCCTCAAATCTTATTTCTCACTGGTTACAGTAAGAGAGAGATAAGGAATTTTCTCATCTGATTTGAGACTGGAGTTTCAAAACTGAAAGTGACCTGAAAATCCTAGAACATGACCAAGATACCAGATTTTAACAAAGCATGATTGTAAAATGGTCGCTAGAAAAAAATAAAATCATTCTTATTGATACCTCCTCAATAAACCAATTTCCCACGCTTTCTTCTTTGCTTTTTACAAGTATCTTGGTTTTAATTTTTTTTCTTTTAGACAATACAAGTTTATTGGCAACAAAAAAACATAGTTCAACAGTTAATCTAGTCCCTAGACTCACTCGTGCATGATACTAGATTTTAATTATTTGGGATTATTTGGGGTTTTTTTAATCCACTTCTTCTAGCTTTCAATAATAGGGATTTTGTCTGTTTTGTCTAGTATTTTCCCATTCACTCTTGGACTGACATTAATTAAATGTTTAAGTAACCTAATTTAATCTTAGCTAGGTATGAACATTATTAAAACTGGTTCACGATTAAGAAAAGTGAACATCGGGGGACACCTCTTCAAAGACTCAGTGGATCACTAAATACTTTTTCACCTAAAGCTTTCCAAATACCACATATCCAAGTATTTGGCAATCAGTAAATTTTGGAACGTGAGAGCTCATAGGCTTTTCCCACAGCAATGGTCAAAAAACATGGCTCTCTACTGGATACCCAGAAAGCTGCCCTAGTCCTGGCTAAAGTTTCATGGCTCTGGACAGAAAAGCACATGAAGTCCTCACCAGCTTGTCCACTCAAGGCACAGGTGTGAGATCAGGCGGCATCCCTAAAAGCCAATGACTGCAAAACCAGCCTGAGACAAGCAAAGCTGACTCCCAGCTTTGCACACACATCTGTTTAAAATTCAGCTTGTACAAACCATGCATCAGTATTCTAATAAAACTTTTAAAGAGACTGTATTCATTTAAAAAGGAAATGAAAATATATGCCTATGTCTTTGGGTTCTACATTTCCTAAGGATAGTTGATAGGCCTTCTAGGATTTAGATGGTTGTAAGCCTAGCAGACTGAGCACGATGTGGGAGCAGAAATGAAGTGGCTTTCAATTACGAGTCACCAGCATCACGGGGCCCTCTGCACACCACACAGGAGGCCAGCACTGCAAATCCACAGCAACTCTGCACACATCACACTACTTGGCAAAACCAGCTGTGGGAACCCAAGAGCAGGCTGGAGGGCAACTGAGCCATCAGAAACACCATCCAGCTCTGAATGTTGCTCCAGGGCAATACAAACATTTAACAGGCACATCTAGAGATACTCCATCTCAGTTATGGCAGGACCACCACAGTTAGAATGAAGGGGGCTGTGTACCTGCATCTCGACTCTCAGTCAAGCCCCACTCAGAACACTGCAGAAGGCTTCACAGTTCCAACAGCACTTCTTTCTGCTTTAACTCACCGAGCCTCGCAATCATGAAGAATGACCATGTTCACATTCTGCCTGGGGAAACCTCATCAAGTGGTTCGATGATTTGCCAAGATTATAAAGCCAGGATGGAGCTAAGTAGAAAGCTGAACCCAAATGTTCTTATGCAAAGCCCAGGACTTTTGCCCTAGATCAAGGCCCTTAGGCACCATCTGTAGCACATTCAGGTAACAATTTAGGTTCAGAGGTATCTACATGACCTCATATGTAGAACTTCTCCTTATTCTTTGAAGAGATGTCAAAAGGTGAAAAATAGCATCTGACTCTTTCTCCACATGGAGAAAATTCAGAGATTCCAAGAAAGAGTGCACAACTCACCTATACATGGGCTACCAAAAAAAGTGCTCAAGTCTTTTAACTATTATGTAGTCTTTAAAAATATATGGGACTCCATTTTTTTAAAAAGTGGGAGAAGGTGTAATCCCAGCACTTTGGGAGGCCAAGGTAGGAGGATCACTTGAGACCAGGAGTTTGAAACTAGCCTGGACAACATAGCAAGACTCCATCTCTAAAAAAAAATTATTTAAAAATTAACCAGGCATGGTGGCATGTACCTGTAGTCTTAGCTGTTCAGAAGGCTGAGGCAGGAGGATCGCTTGAGCTCAGGAGTTTGAGGTTG
The DNA here is from genome assembly GCA_963574885.1 of Lepilemur ruficaudatus. Lineage (NCBI taxonomy): Eukaryota > Metazoa > Chordata > Mammalia > Primates > Lepilemuridae > Lepilemur > Lepilemur ruficaudatus. The sequence goes on along the minus strand of CAUYRT010027536.1, from coordinate 23,975 downwards.
CAGCGAGCCATGACGATGCCACGGCACTCTAGCCAGGGCAACAGAGTGAGACCCTGTCTCTAAAGAAAAATAAAATAAAATAACATATTTCCATGTATAGTACTGTTCTAAAGATAGAATTCATGATCAAAACTGTTTCTATCAGAGATTGGAACCATGACAGACTGGGCAGCATCTCTGCAGTCATTTCCTCCTTCCCCATGGGCAGCCAGATTCTTGCCAGCAGGGCACAGTCCTGCCTCCTTCAGTAGAACCCCCCTACCCATAGCCTAGCCCAGGTAGCAGCCCCCCCAATGCTCAGGTGAGTGGGGCCTACACCCAATCTACCAGCTCTGCCACCACCTCCTCCTCCTCACTGCTGCTGCCATTCCAATGTCAAAAATGCTGAAAAAGCCATCAACTCCTCAGAGACCAGGATGATTTTGTAAAAAGGTTTCCAGCAGATTTCCTTCTGGAGATCAATGGTCTCTTAACTTTTTTTTTTTTTTTTTTTAAGAAAAGGTTCTCATTTTGTTTCCCAGGCTGGAGTGCAGCAGCATGATCATAGCTCACTGCAACCTTGAAGTTCTGGGCTCAAGCCATCCTCCTGCCTCAGCCTCCTGAGAAGCTGGGACTACAGGCATGTGCCACCATGCCTGGCTAAACCTCCTAACTCTTTTGATCATGCACCATATTAGCCAAAGGGGGAGAAAAAAGGCCTAACCCCCATATGAATCTATAAATTATATACATGTCCTACTGTATCAATAATACGTACATTATAAAACATAGAAATTTAGAAGACTGAGATGAAGATGAAATTAAGAATTTTTTAAATAATTTTGTTTTATTCATCCTTTGTTCTCACTAAAAATATTTTTTAGTGACTGCAATGTGATCAAATGTACTTCCTTTTCTTTTTAAATCTTGGTTTAACACTTTGTAATACAGCAATTCAAAGGTCTGATTCTAAGTTCAGGGTATGTCAATATTTAGCTTTAACATCTGGACTGGCTCAAAAGAGATCTGACAAAGACACATGGATGCAAATGGAAGAAATGTACCTACAAAGTCATAATACTCATGTTTCAATCTCATACACCAACTACTGGAAGGTTTTTTGGCTAAACTTTGTAACTTTCCATTTTCCCTAATGTCATTCCGGTGGTCTTACAAGCGTCCTGGGAAAAGTTACATTTTGACAAATTTTTATATTGGATTTAAAACTCTTTAGAAGACTTTTGTTTGTTTCCAAGATTTTTAAGTGTGCAAATATGAGTGTTTACATATAACATACAACTATTGTTTTTGGCAATGAAAATCACGTAAAAAGGGCAGGATTTCTATACACTTATTTTACAAATGCACAAGCATTTCTTTCTTTTAAAAAAGGTTACTTTCTTACTATTGTACATTTATTAATGTTTTAAATATCTGCAGGGCAATAATACCATTCATAGCTATACACTATGCAAAAGGCCAATTTTGAAATGTCCGTCTTTTGCAAGAAACGTTCTTAACTTACGTTCAATAATTACTTTAAGAAATTTGCTCTAGTTAGCATCTAGAGCAAAGATGGTGTAAAGGTTTATCAGTATCACACCCCAACTCATTAAATGCTGTAAGATTTTTTGGCCATTTAAGATCCTATCATCTATAAATCCACCGAATCAGGTAGAGATAAACCTCTCTGAACAAAGTTAGCAGAACACACACTCTTCCCTCCAGACTCCCGGGGCTACAAATAAGGCTGCTGAACTTCTGGTATTTGGACCATATGAAGGCACCAGGGTCAGTCTGTATGTGGACTATTAAGTTTAATTTCTATATTTAGACAAAAGAAAATATAAGTGGAATGTTTACTGTTTTTTTTTTTTCTTGCATGCTAGTGGAATGAATGTCTTACACTCCTTCAGGGTGTGAGCACCTTACTCTGAAAAGCACTGCTATTAGACAGCAACGTGTCTGGTCAACATTTAACTCTAAATAACCACTTCTAATCCAGTTACTTGTTTTTCTCTACAATTAGAGGACAACAGTATTGTTCTCTTCCAGGAGAAAGTTGGAGGATTTTTACTGCACTCCCAGAATAGTTTGATGGTTCTGGTTCTGTCTTTCCTGTCAGTGCTTGGCTGGTACTCTGAGGAAGGGGCTCAACTGTGGTCACACACCTCCTTGTACTAAATAAGTGCTCTTAATCTCTTTCCATCGAGACCATTCACTACCTGAAATCCTCCCCTGCTTTTGAATTCCTGATTGCTTTTTTGTTCTCTGCACAACAGATCTCTGAATCAACCACTCCAAAATGGTGCCAGGTTAACAACACTATGCCTGCAACATTATAGCTCTTAACTCAGGGTTTTACCCCTTGTGATTAAAAACAAAATCTTTTTCCATTAACAACTCTTTCATAAAAGGTCCAAATGGCTTCCCTTTTGAACATTTTTAAAAACCTTGTAAAAAAAGAGAGCATAAATCTATACTGTGCACCTACTGTCTATGAGTCGGTGGAACCACCTGACCCACCATCTCCCTCTCCTGTCACAGGGCACAATCCACCTCCTCTACCTCTCTAACAGCTGTCCCAGACAGCCCTCTTTGTGGCTCTGTGACTGCATAAACTATGTAAAAACTGTCTCTCCTTCTAGTTTCTTGATTTCTCTACAACATACCTGGCCCTCCACATTTCCCCAAATGTCATTTCACCTGTGTTGCATTTTCAACCCCATTTGCGGCTATTCCCCTAACAGGAATACTCCATATAAAGCACACTCAGCCCAATTTCCCCTTCTATTTCCTCCTCTGAGTGATTGCTTACAGATTTCCTCCCCTTTTAGCCCATCCATCCAACAGCTAAAACCTGCCACCCATCCTGAAATGCTCTCTCCCTCCACCAATCTCCTTTGGGCTTCATGCCCTGTGCACACGGCTCTTGTCTTCTCAACAAGATCGTACCTTACACTGTTTTGTCTTCTCCAATGTATAGCATGGCACAGTGCATATATTAGGCCCTCCCTATAAAGTCTGATTTTTATTAAACAGAATAATATAGGGTTTTTAAAATAATTATAGCTATATGATCAGGAACACACATATCTGGGGTAATTCTTTTAATAATTAAAGAAAAAAATGTCTTGGCCAATTGTTATGGATACATTATGTTAGGCAGAGAATCAAAGCTGCTTATACAAGAGCTGAAAAGGCTCTGGGCTCAATCCCACTACTTTAATGTGTACCTAATTTCATCTGACGCAGGACTTCCTGCCATAATGTTTTTAAGCTGAGACACAGAATATTTGCTGTGCTATCACAATAACGAATTTGCCAAGCACACCCTCTAGAACAGCAGTTCACAGCCAACTGGGGATTATCGGCTTCTTTGAGGCTGAGGAGAGCTATGTATCCATTCCCCATAAAAATACGCATATATACAAAACCATGTAAACAGTGCTAGGGTGCAGGGGGTCAGATGACTAGAAGGCCTTGAACCATTGGAGAAGAAGCCTGGGTTGGTTTTTATCCAATGGCACAGGGCCCACCAGTCAGGTGCCAGGAGGCAGGGTGTGTTCTAGCTGTACACAGACTCCTTCCCAGAATGGTTTTTACATAATCAGCCAAATACTTAAAAAAAAAAACAAAAAAATCAATGCATTAGCCTGTCAATGTAGACATTAAAAATAGATCCATATTGTAAATATCTAGGCATAGAGTAACACATTTTTACCCTTTCTAAAAGTATTCAATATCTGTTTAGATCATTCCAGGATTACAAAATAGTTTGACCTCATTTGCAGTGGTAGAACCTTCCCATCGGTCTTGCCTCATCCAGTTCTGTACTAAAAAGAATGGGTGTTTTTAATAGCCTTGCTGTGTCTCTTGTTGTTGTTGTCCAATTGCTTTTCTCATCAGAGTAAACCATCCCTTTGGCATTTCTAACCCTTCCAGCTTCCACTGGCAACCAAAAGAATCCCTGTTTTCCTTTTAGACAGAAGATCAAAGTCCCTCCTGTGCTTTCTGGCTCTCATCCCTCTCCTTTTTCTCTGTCCTCCTGTTTCAAAACCACACTGAGGAAAAGCATACATCAAACCTCATCCTCACCACTCTCACCCCAGGCGGGATCAAAGTCACTTTAGTGGTCCTTGGCAACCACTCGTAGAGCATCTTCTTTGAAGAACTTTATAAACTGTTTATATCAAATGCACTGGAAACCTAATTAACAAATTCCTAAAAAGAAAGTTCTGTTAAAAGCCAGTAATAGCAACAAATAAATGTAAACAGCCCAATTAAAATCATGCGCAAAAGATCTGAATAGACACATTACCAAAGACGATATATGGATGGCAAGTAAGCATATGAAAAAATACTCATAAAAGCATGTGGAAAGATTAATCACTAGGAAAATTCACATTAAAACCACAATGAGCTACCATTATACACCTATGAGAATGGCACAAAGAAAAAACTGACAATGCCAAGTGCTAACGAGGATGAGGAGCAACTAGAACGCTCATAAATTGCTGGAAAGAATACAAAATAGTATAGTCACTGTGAAGAACAGTCCAGTAGTATCTTGTAAAATTAAACATACATGTGCCATGTGACCCTCAGCCACCTAGCCTCTTCAAATAGATGCAACTAAATGTACCTAGTGCAGATTTCTATCATTACATTTATCACACTGCATTATAATTATCTGTGTGGAAGACAGAGAGAGACAGACTTCCAGTAAACTGGGGGTACTTTAAGGGTAACTATCCCACCCTATTTGTCTTTTTGTCTCCTAATACAAAGTTTGGCACATAGTAGGTGTCCACTAAGATTCTGCAGAATAAATAAAAGAATGAATGATTATTTACTGTGTGCTCTATTCCAGATTAGGCACTGGAAATATAGAAAAGACACAGTCTTTATATTTAGAGAGCCATCTGGCCAGAGAAAACAGGCTTGAGCCAGATGAAATGGTGAGCAACCCAAGGCTCTGAGTGAGTCGCTGCTCGCTGTGTGAGGCTCTGTGGTGGTGATGACCTCTTGATCATTCCTTGGGGTCTGACAGACTCAGGTTCAAGGTCTGACTCTCACTTACTAGCTGTCATTTCAGCAGACAACTTTCTTGATCTATAAAAAGAGAGTATGAATGAATGGTGGGGTGGTTGTGTGGTTTTGACAGTCAGCTGGTAGGTGCCAGTCTAGCATCACAATTGTAAAACTGCCCAACTTCTTCCATAGCAGATGGTAAAGAGATGTGGCCCTGGGTCCCCCATGTGCTACTGCCACCCTAGCTCACCCTCACCCAACCTCCCTACAATTGAGCACCAGCACTAGAGGAATAATCCCCAGGTAGCAGGCACCCCAGCACGGCGGCTGGCTCTGTTCCGGTTGCTCTATGCCTGTGCTGTCCAGTAAATAGTCCAATAATTTGAACATCACCCCATTATAAGATCATGCATGCAAAACACCTGATGTGTTGTAAACACCATATGTTCTCAACACATACTGGCTGTTGTGAAAAGTTCAGAGGAGGCTCTTCACAATGGAATTGTGCCTCACAATGTTAGGGAAGATCAGACAGGAGGAGGCAAAGAGAACACACGGTATGGAGTGGAAAAGCAGGTAACAGACAGCAAGGCGTGGACTGGAGAGGAGTAAAAAGTGTATGGCTAAGCTGGCAGTAGATGGACTCACATTACAGAGGCCCCTGAAACGAGGTTAGGTCTGACGGAGTAGGAAATGGTACATCATTCTTCTTGCAACTCCCAGATCACCCGCTGCAAAGCTTTATCACACGACATGTTATTCACGTAGTATACTTTCCACTGAACTTGAGCTCCTTAACAGCAAGAAAGGGGACTCAGATCATCATGGGGGGAGCACGGAAGGTCTCTCTGGAGCTGGAGTTCCTGATACCCACTGTTCCAATCCTCTGACTACACCCAATCTTAGACAGCCTGTAAATTCCCTGCAACTGAGCATCTGCCTCCTGCCTGCAGGCCCTTGCTAAACTGAACATTTCTCCTGTAATCAAGATGCAACACCTCAAACCCAACACTTATACTTCAAGTAACCCTCACTCATTTTCCTTGCATGCCAAGAGATGAGATCGCAATGGACCTCTGCACCCTACTCTACCTGGCCTTTGCCAACCACTCCCTTGCTCTAAAACCTGTCCCATTAGATCTCTTTTACTTCTCCTTCGTTCCTCCCCTACACTCCAGGATTCTACACTTGCTCTCCTTCCTAGTCTTGTTCGCAGTCCCAATCTAAATCACACACAAAATCAAGCCTTTGGCATCTAAAACCTCAACTTTAAGCAACCATTATCAGCTTTCCCTCGACCACGACCCGCCTTTCCAAACCCATTACCACTCCAGTATTGACCCTGATATAATAAGCTGATGGCTATCAAATTCCTACTCAGCTTCCTGAAAAAGAAATAACATGGGGCAAAAAAAAAATTTAATTTCATTCACTCCCTTAATTTATTTTAACTGCCTATAATTATATCATTATAGCCCACCACAAACATAACATGTAATTTCTCAATGATTTAGACAAGTCTGGGATTACAATTGGCCAGCCAAAAATATATTTGATTTTAATTTTGGTTAAAAAAGATATTTTACTTGGGGTCCTGATATATTTGGCAATGCTCTGCAGGCTGCCTAGTTACAGGTGGTCATTGCAAAAGATGAGTCTAAAACATCACTAAAGATCACAAATTTAGATACAGGCAGTAAGAAACACACTCAAAATGGATATAATACTGTTTCCACTTACAGGTATACAACTCTACCAACATAAATTCAAGGGTATTCATAGTTTAAAATATATAGAGAGAGGGGGGCTTCTCTCTCCATCAACTCTCTCTTGGAAGAGCAACTGCATTTTTTTCCTGTTAGATGCTGCTAGATTAGAAGCGACAACTATGTGTCTGCCCTTTCCCTATCTCAAAATTACTGTTCCTCTCCTCTTCCCAGAGTAATAATAAACATAACTTCAATTTTCTATCATCAAACCCTCAAAGAGAAGAGCGGAATTAAAACACACAACGGCCAATTTAACCTCTGAACACACTAATCAGTACTCTAAAAGTACATGTCTGTGAGAGCTAAAGACTGCCCAAATGAAACTACTACGCAAAATGAAGACTCAGATGAGGAGGTTTAACAACTAGGCGGGGGACAAAAAGACAAAAGATAGGAAATAGAGGCACAGCCCGGAGAACAGGTGCCCAGCGCAGACATGGGAGAAGCCACCCCAGAGTATCCTACAGATCTCGCAGACTGCCACTTGGTTGCATGAGCTCCCCCTCCCCCCACAAAAAGAGGTTTTCATGAGACTTCTCATGTCATAAATGACAAGGAAAAGAATGTCTGAATCTCTGCAAAGACCCAGAATATAGTTAATCAACTGTGTATGAGTTCCTTGCAGCACAAGGAACTTCATGATCTGGCTTCCAAATATCTTCTATTTCTCAGAACTAAAACTCTTTAAAATAAATTAACTAGGATCTCTACTTCTGGCAAAACAGAGGATTAGATGTCCAGAGAAAAATTGCCAGGATAAAACAACTAAGATTGCTGGACAGAATATAAAAATATGGCTATGCTGGCAGGAGAGTCAGAGAAACCCTCAGAGGCCAGGAACAACCAGAGAGCACGAATCCAGGGAAATGAGCTGGCCCCAGAATAGGAATTTTCCCTGGAGGGGCGTCTGCCATTTCTGGATGCCTAGATTACATGTTTTAATGTGCACAGAGACAAAGCTTGGTGACTGCACAAGGAGAAAGATTTGATCAGAGACCCCCACATGAGACTTTCAGTAGGTAAGCCCCCACCCCAAAAAAACACCCCACAGTGAGAAAACATGAGGAGTTCTGCCTGTCTTACTTTGGCCTTTGGGTGAACATGAAAACTAGCAACAACAAAAATCTCAGGTGAGAATTCCTAACTAAAAGTCCACCTTTATGCCAGTTTGGCATTCAAATTAAAAATACCGGGGCAGGGGAAGAGAGGATGGGCACCTAAAAGATACAAAGAATACTATTTGGGTGAAGCATTACAAAAGCGATCCATGTAACCAAAAACATTTGTACCTCCTTAATATTCTGAAATTTTTTTAAAAATTAAAAATTTCTAGTGATCAAAACAATAACAACCCCCAAATGTAATTAAAAGGGGGCCTGAATGGGTAGTTCCCCCTAGGAACTTGTTAAAAGCAGACACAAATGCCCACTGTAAGCACTTACCTTAAAAATAGATCTTAAGGAATTCCAGAGATAAAATTTCAATGAATACTTACAATCAGAAATCACAAAATGAACAAGGAAACAAACTAGAATCAGTAGGAAAAAACCAAAGTGCAAGAATCAGTCCACTAACAACTGTAGATTATTAGACTGCCATTGTAAGGCATAGAATATATTTAATATGTACAAATAAAGTAGATGTGGAAAGGATGGCTGGGTGTGGTAGCTCACACCTGTAATTCCAGCTACTTGGAAGGCTGAGGCGGGAGGATCGCTTGAGTCCAGGAGTTTGAAGCTACAATAAGCTATGATTGTGCCACTGTACTCTAACCTGGGTGACAAAGTGAGATCTCATCTTATAAAAAAAAGTATGATTAAATAATAAGAGACTATTAATATAGACAAGGAATATTTGAAAAAGAGCCAAATAGAAGTTTTAGATAATAAAAAATAAATAACATTTTAAATGGGTAATCTAAAGGCAGACAGCAGGTATAACAGAGCTAAGTTAGTAAACTAGAAGAAATTGGCTAGAATGCAGCACAGAAAGACAAGGAAGGTTATCATACCTACCAGGACTGATTACACAATTATAGTATTTAAGGTAGCAAGTTATTATTGACTTGAGGATGCTCAAAGATCAGCACAATAGGATACAGAACCCAGAAACAGACTTACACATTATCCGGAAACTTGAATATGACAAATGTGGTAGTTTGGGGGGCTTTTTGGTGGGGAGGGAGAGAATTAGTCAATAAATAGTGCTAAGACAGTAGGTTGTCCATAAGGAAAATAATATCACCATACTCAAAATCAATTCCAGGTACCCTACAGGAAACGTGAAAGGAAAAGCTTTTAGAAGAAAATATGGGGGAAGAAATCTTACAGCAATGAGATGCAAAAGGATTTCTTTTCTTTTACATAATTTATAAAGAAAACATGGTCAATTTAACTATCCTAAACAATTGGCTTATAAGCTTCTTTGACAAGAGCTCTACAGGAAAGGCATTTTACATAGCAGAGTGCGGTGTTTCAAAAACAAGTTTCAAGAAACAAGACTTACACTTAATACAGGTAAAACGTTTTGATATTTTTTATTCCAGTCTATAAGAACTCTTACAAATGTTATAAAAGACTTATACGAAAATGTTCATCACAGCACCGTTGTAATATAGCAAGATACCGAAAACAACCCAATGCTTACTATCAATGGAAAGGATAAATTGTGGAATACTGATATAATGGGATACTATACAGTAAATGAATACCAGCTATAAGCAGCAGCATAAAAGGTGATTCTCAAAGCATGTGCCGCAGATCAACAGCATCAGCATCACCTGAGAGTTTGCCAGCCCTGCAGACTCTCAGCCCATCCCCAGACGTACTGAATCAGAAACTCTCAAGTGAGGCCCAACAAGCAGTGTTTTATTTAATGAGCCCCAATCCAGGTGATTCTGATACACACTCAAGTTTGAGAGCCACTGTTATGTTAATATATGAATGTCAAAAATACCTTGAGCATGAAAAGCAAGTCTCAAAAGAATACGAACACTATTATATTTAAAAGTCAAAAACCAGCTAAGTAGCACAGAATTCTAAAATACCTAAAAATATGGTAAAGCTACAAAGAAAAGCAGGAAATGATTGCTAGAAATTGCTCTGTGGGAGAGGATAAGGGGATTGGGAAGAACCACAGAGAAAGCCTCTAAGATAATGACCATGTTTTATTTCCTCACTTAGAGAGTGAGTAAAAGAGTTTGGGTTTTTTATCATTATCCTTTAAACTGTGTATGTGTTATAAATTATATATCGTTTTATGAATGATATAGTTTCTAAAAAGGAAAAAATGCAGAGTTGGAATATAAAAAACTGGAGAATGTGTTTTAAAAAATCATGAACATAAAATAATATACTTCATGTGAACTCAATTCTAACAAAAGGCCTAGGAAAAACTGAATACAAAGCAGGGGTTGAATACTCGAGACTAGTAAATATTTACAGTGATTCATGTGCTTTTTCATCTCCATTCTTCCAAGTTTTTCACAATGCATAAAATCACCCAAAAAGAAATTTTACATAGAAAGTATGAACAAATACAGTAGTCTATAAAATAATTTGGTGCTCACCCCACCATGACTCCAAGCTTAGTCTCTTCTCCAGACTTAAAATTCAAATCCTGACTAAACGTGCAATATAGCCCATCAGAAGATAATGGTTTTCAATTCTGGTCTCAGAATGTGTTTTTCTTCTCTAATTTTTCAAAATATTTTCATGGAATTCTATTCAGTTTTATTTACTTCTCACCTCCATATCAAGGTATTTAGCCAGTTAGAAGTAATTTTTTTTTTAATTACAAGCCATACATGTATCATGCAGTACTAAATAAAACTACAAGACAAAACCTTCCATAAATCATACAAGGACTGCCTGAAGAAACTCATTTGTTTCTAATTTATTTTCTCCATTAGCAACGTGTTGCTAAAATCACAAGTGAATAAAGCATTGCTCATATGAATTAATCCCTATCCCTCTGCAGTCAGGGAAACTGAGGGTCGGCCACAGCATCCAGAGAAACGCAATTAAGCACAATGAGCAAAGGAGGTGGTTCGAGGTTGCACTGCCAAGAAATGACATATTCCAGTGGACTCAAACCACCCTCTTCAAATTTTGGCATTCTGTGGTATAAAAATAAAACCAAAGAACATTGAAAAGCAAAGCTTGCCACCTGCTGCCCAATGGCATAATCGTAAATGTTCACATTGTGTCCACGTTTTTTTGACTTAAACCCTTTTACTAATTGATTAGTATGGATGTCTGCATATTGCATATTTATTCTCACCAGTCCTTTTTCTTTTAACAAGGAATGTCAGCTCCCAAAGTTTTTAACCAGATGCTATTTCAAACTACTGTGCCTCTAACCAAAAAAAGAAAAAAAAAAAAAAACCACACCCACTTCCAAATTGTTATACACATTGTGTACTGCATATAATAAATCCACCAAACTGCAGCTGTGTATATTATAGTATCCAGACCAGAGAAGAACTCCTTTGAAAATGTGCCAACATTGTCCTATGCTTCTACAGCCTGTCATCATTCTAGATGGTGCGGAATACTAAATCCATTTTCTGACCCATGCAGACTTTAAGACCCAAGTATTATCAGCTTAACTGCATTAAGCTAGTTTATAAATAGTTTATATACATTCATATAACAAAATTTTAAGTAGCAGCCCAGCTAACCAAAGAAAAAACTCTTACCTCAAAGATCTGTCAGCTTTAAACATTTAAACTTTTAAATATATCTTAATCATGTTAATACTGGTAAGTGTTTGCACAGGTCCTCAATAAAATATTTTCATTTGAATATATTCTAAGAAAATCTGAGACATAAATGCATTCTAGCCTTTTTAAAAACAACAACAACAATTCTTCAAGTATTGTCTCATTCTCCTAACTGTAGATTTGTGTATCCACACCATCGTGCCCTCGCAAACAATTCAGAACACTGTTAAGGAGAAAGTGAAACTTTGAATTAAGGAAGAAAATACCATCTGAGAGAGAGCTGCCCAAAAGCCAATCGCGAACCTTAGAGAAGGAATGGTGCAAGGACAGAGGCCATATGCTCTCCTGTCACCAGGGAGCTGGGGAGGGGCTCTGGGAGAGCTTAGGAAAGGCTTCTCATCACATCACACCGGTAACTCCTGAAGCCCTTTGAAATGCAACTTTAAAGACTTTTGCCTGCTGAACATGTCCATATGCAAAATAGCACCAAAGCTAGTTGAAGTTTTTTAGTTGTCCGGGAACTACTATAAAGCAGACAATAAAAAATAACTCATTTTCAAGACAGATGGCACCATAATGTTGCACTATTTTCCAGTGCGCATTTTTTTCTAAACACTAGAGGCAGCGTCTCCATACAAAAGAAAGCCCATCCAGCTGCAGCCAGTTAGCTTTCACAGACTGCTGCTCCTGGGTGAAGGAGCTCAGGAAATTTCATCCTAAAATATGATTCCTGGGTATAAAGAGTATTTTGAATTAAAGGCCCTTAGAGATCAACAGGCTTTGGAAGGGGCTTTCCCTCTTTCTTCATAAAAAAACCAGACCCATGAAAAAAGAACAATTGACTTCCCTTCCCCTCCCTGTTGTATCAATATATCACAGGAAAGAAGATTAAGAATGCAACTAAACCTGGCCCAGATCATTTTAAATATAATACCTGCTTCTCAGGTTAATTTACAAAGAGAATCATTTACAAGTCAATCTGTTTCCCCCATCCATTCACTTTATCTATTCATCCTCCCTAGTCACCATTTATCACACCTCAACAATTACCTATATTCCTTATCTTCTCCCTCCCCTCTAAAATGAAGGTATATAAATTTCTGGTCCCCACTGGGATACTGGGTAATCCCTCTGTGATTCTCTCCCTGTGCACGGTAAAGAAATCTCTTTCTCTTATTAATCTGCCTTATTGCTAGCTGATGTTTCAGGGAAATTCTGGAGCAAAGGAGGAGTTTCCCCTCACCCCCACCCCCACATGGGAAAAAATGTCCTTTTGGTGCTGTGGTTGGCCTAAGCCTTTCTTCTAAAACTCTACAGGAGCTATTAATTCATACACTACTGTTGCTCAGTGTTTCTGATCAGGGAAAAATCTCTTTCCCACTCTCTTCTGATCACCCACACCTGAGAACATCTAGAAGCAGTTTGTGCAAGGCTAGAGTTTAGCTGATCTTCCTAAGTGCTAAGTCGACAATTCAGAAGGGTGCCTGGTGCACACAGGTGATGACAAATTAAGTTAATCCTTTAATTAATTGATTCCAGGTCCATTAATACCAGAGCTGGGCTTTGCTTGAACAGGTCAAATATTTGACTTAATATAAATAGAGGAAATAATATTACATATACTTTGTCCTATAAAAATGTAGCTCTTAACTAAAAAAACAAAAATTATTTAGCTACTCATTCTAGAAATAATAGAAAGAGAAAGAAAAAAATATATTCCAGGTATGGATTATTCATTGAAACTAAAGAATATTTACTTTAGTTGCTAGGATAATACCTGGCACATAGTAAATAGTCAATAAATACACGTGAGATTGAAAGTCTCAAATCATTTCTTTTGATTTCTTACCAAAGACTTCCTAATGGAACCTAATCAAATCCTTATTTTTTATGAACATTCTAAATTAATTTGAACATAAATATATAAATTTTTTAAAAGAAGCACCACATTTCCTCAGTAGGTTTGTAAAATATTTCTGATTCTGTGAAAGGCAATACTATTATTTCTATCAAGAAGCATGTTACTAGACTGAGTACTTCACAAAGCAAATCATAAATGCTTTCCTAGCAACCTTAGACCTTAATAGCTAAATTAAACAAATATAATTAAAGTCTGAAACAAAAATTGCCTATTTATGTGCTATTAACTAAGAATAAATTAAGCAATTTTTGTTTCAGACTTTATTTCATGTTAAATTATTTTAACTAATAACTAATGAGAATGCAATGTAAATAGACAGACATTGAGAGCCTAGCAACATGAGAGTTTATACGTGTGTGTGTGTGTGTGTGTGTGAGAGAGAGACAGACAGAGAGAGAGATTATCCAAGGCTCACTGTTCACCGGTACAGACAAAGAAAAATGTAGGATTTCTGTTGCCTAAAGGTGGAGAAATACAGATGAGCAGAGCACTCCCAGTGCAGCATGAGGAAACACAGAGAGGATACGCGGAGATTTATGTTGGAAGGGGCAGAGATAACATGAAGTAGTTATGGTAAAAGCTGCAAAGCCAACCAAGATAAAGGTAAAAACACAGAGTCCGCTGCACATTTGAAAAAGAAAAAGAAAAAAAGACCTTGATTTTTCTGCAGAACATGGTGAATGGCCACCAAACATATTTTTGGGGCCAGTTTGATCAACACAGAGGGAAACCCAGTGTGGTTTTGATTATGGGTTGGTGAACTTGAATTTAGGGATAGGGTGGAATAAGGAAAAGGAGGCATGCAAGGACAGCCCCTGCCTTCCCATTCCCAAAGAGATAGTTACACAGCATTCCATTGAACATGTCTAGAGAGACAGATAAACATTAGACTACACATTATTCCTTAACCTGGATCCAGAGGAATTATTTCCTAGACTGGTAGTCTAAATCCTTTCTGTTTTTAAGGAACACCCCTCTCAAGAAGTCACCGTGAGAGGCAGGCGGGCTGCAGAGCCAGCTCCCCTAGGCCTCCCTTTCCCTAATCAGCCCATTGACCCCCTGGGCCTTCCCTCATGCTCATCAGCACTCCGCTGACCTGGTTCCCCCACCACCCCTCACCTCATCCCCCCCCCGTCTCCCCACCCCCAGTGAGTCTGACACGTCCTATGTGGATGTTAGAGCCAAGCCATCTTTCTGTTTCTCACAGCCCCCTCAAAGATCCTCTGCCTGCTTGCCAAGGCGTTCCATAATCTGGACCTGCCCACCCAAACTCATTTCCTATTTCTCCATCCCCCCAAAGATATCAATTCCCCTCAATGGTGCTTTGGAAACAGGAGACTCATTCTTACCCTACCATCCACCCTATTATTTATCTAAAAGCCAGCCTCTACACTTTTCCAAGTACCCCCAACTCTGGTAAATGTTCCTTTATTCCAATCCTTCAGTCCCTGCTGAATTTCCCCCTCCTTCCTAATTCTTTACTAGAATTTGGAATGGGTACCAAACAGTTTAGCAGTTAATTAGATAGTATCCTATATTATTCGCTATTTTTAAGGCATGTTAGCCTGATCCCTCCAACTGGAGTGCCTGGAACAGTACCTGGCACGTGGCTGACACATAATCAATATTTGCTAACAGAATAAAGGAATTGCCTATTGTCAATTGAAAATCTATGTCATGGAGGTGAGGAAGACTGAGATTCTATCTTCATTATGGGGAACCAGAGATAAGGTGATTAGAAATGCCGGAAAACTATTTAAGCTTGCAAAGTTATAGATGGTTCAGTAGTACATAAAGACTTACGTCTGTATAAGTCAATAAACCTTGCCGAAGACCAAATGATTATGAAATCAATGAGTAACAGATTGCGTTCTCGTCCTCATGACAAATGGGGATTTTTTAAAATCCAATTTAAGAAGTTTCTTCCAAATTTGAGGATAAAAAATTCCGTAAGTACTAATAATATTTTTTATATTATTTTATATAAAAGCCCCTGCCCTTGGAGAATTCTTAAATGTTTGACAGAATGGTTCTTTAATATGAAAAGAGCTCTTATAAATTAAAAAAAATTATTAAAAACATGTAACAGAAAATGGTGTGAAGATGTTAATAAATTATTCACACAAGAATACAAAGGGTTTACAAAAATGTGAAAAATGTTTAATCTCACTAAAAAAATCTAAGAAACAATTAAAATTATTCTGTAAGGTGATAAGATTATACTTCATAAAAATATTCAAACCCACTGAGACTTCACAGACTGTAATTTATCCAAGTCTTATTTGACAGAAATCATATTTACTCTATTTAAAATATCAAAGATGTAAAATAATCTAATATACATAAGTCACTAATATATGTACTTTCACATAAAAATCACTACATTAATACAAAGTGACATGGCAACTAAGAAATTAATCAAGGAGCCTGCAAAGTGTTCAAACCGTAAAGAAAGTATTTCTAATGTGTACACTGAATTTTTCAGCTATTTAAATTCACAGGTCACCTTTCAAGACATTAAGGGCAATTAAGTTGTGAAATGCCTGCCTCATTACACAGAAATGGGTTTTCTAGGAATTTTTTTTTTCTTTGCTCCTTCGAAATAGCTTTGTTAAGCCAGGAGATAAATGGGAACCACAAGAATGAAAGAGGAACAGAAAGGGAGAGAAAAGAGCTTCACAAAGGGGCAGGGGAAAATGCCTGTGTGCCCGGGGAGCGGGGAGTGGGAACTTGAGAGCATTTCCTTTCAAATTTCTTTTCTCAGAGTAAAGTGCATCCTAATCTTCTCAAAATGTCTCTGTCATCTTCCTGTTTGAGTTAAGAACATCCTTCCTAGAAATATAATTAAGAAGGATTAGCCGCTGCATAAAGAGGCTTTGAACAAATTAAGAAAGAATGATGCCTCACTTCAGATTCTGTCCATCAAATCTCCAAATACCAGCACTTGGCAAAACCCCAGCACCAGGCAAAGACGACACAAAAGGCAGTGCTCTGAAAGCAACAAAAGTGATGCCTACGTCAAGAAAGCCCTGAAATGAGAATTTTTAAAAGTAAATTCTGTTATCTATGGTTGACAGTCCAGCCAATTTTTAAAGATTTGGGAACAGCTTCCTACATGGTAACTTACTATGATGAAGAAGTTGTCACATTTTCTTCATGAAACAAAATACGTTTTAAGTGAACCGTGATTATTTTGAAAATAAACAAATGTTTGTCAAACAGCGGTGATTCACTTGAGAATTCATGAAACAACTAAAATTTTTCACTTCTCTATACTTTGTATTTTGGGCTTCAAAAATACTGTGTATTTTTTCCTTATTTTGGTAAGAGGAGACAATGACATGTAAAGGATGCAAGGAGACTATGGAATACAGGTCGGCAAGCCTGGGTTCAAGTCACAGCTCTGCTACTACCTTTCTGAGTGACTCTCAGCCAGGCATGCAGACTCTTACAGTTATAAAACTTTATGGTTTGCACTGGTTGAAAATTTGGAAAAAAAAAAAACAACTATGCCTAATTCTTGTTCTCTTTCCCATTATGCTCAAATAATAACTTTCAAAGGGACAAATACCCAGAATAAATTAAATTCAAAGATACTAATATTGGTAAAATGTTTCTTCTGTGTTTGGGTGAGAGCTAACTCCATTAACCATATAACTCTGGAATTGTATGAACTTTAAGTGAAAAATAAAGTTTGCCTGAACGTCCCTGTTTGCTTTCCACGAACACTTGAGCCAAACTTGTGTCAAGATTCATGTCAATATTTAATACTCATGAGTACTAGAAAATTTCAAGGCCATAAACTGGATTTATAGCATCATTTTCAGTAATTTTCCCAGGAGACTCGCTG
This sequence comes from Lepilemur ruficaudatus, assembly GCA_963574885.1. Taxonomy (NCBI): domain Eukaryota; kingdom Metazoa; phylum Chordata; class Mammalia; order Primates; family Lepilemuridae; genus Lepilemur; species Lepilemur ruficaudatus. The sequence goes on along the minus strand of CAUYRT010027536.1, from coordinate 6,699 downwards.
CCTGGGCTTTGCTGTCACCCTTTTGTTTGTCAATATACCTGATGTCTATCAGAGGCATTCTATCAAGTGCAAGGAGCAAGAAGACTCAGTACTGAATGGTCAAGAACATAAGACCCAGAGAATTAAACATGGTCTAATCCATGAAAAACCCTCACAACATCCAGAGATATACAAGAAGTGGATCCCCATCATTACCTAGAAGTGCCATGAAGAATGGGATGCCATAGCTGAACCACTTACTGTCCTGGGATGGGGACTAGGGTGACTGAGTCAACTTTTGCCTACTCTGATCAGTGACTCCTTGGACTGGTCTCTTATCATCACTTTGGGGAAACCAAGGCAGCCTAGAAGATGGGTTAATATCTGCATTCCTGCTTGGTCAGACTTTTTGGATTCAGAGCAGTCATGTAGTATCTTCATGTGTTCATTCACCAAGTAAGCACTGTTCCAGGCAGAGTAAATTATAGACTCACACAAATTGAAATAAAGTTTCCCTCAGGGAGACTAGGGTCAGTAGAATGCATAGGTGTTAAATAGGGAAGGGAGGTGTGAATTACAGAGAGAAAATACATGGGCAATGGCCTATGTCAGGAAAGACCTGGGCAAGGTCAAGGAGCTCCTTGTGCCCACATGGGAACAACAAAAGAACACAAAGGAAGACCAAGGAGTCAGATCCCACAGGGGTGGGAAAGTTTGATCTTTATCCTCAGAGCACTGAGAAGCCAGTGGAAGGCTCTTATGCAGGGCACAGCAAGATGAGACCTACATTTTGAAAAGACCACTCTAGTTATGGACACAGGTTTGGCTTTAATCCTCAGGTATTTCATAAAGCTCTTGGGACACAGGGGACAGTCAGGGCCTCCTCACCTTACTCATGGGAGAGTCCACCCAGCTCCAATGGGTAGAGAATTCCACCTGGTCTTTCAGGTTCTTCTTGCTGTGACACATACTCACATAAACATCTTATCCAAAAATAGCAGTCCTGAATAATGACAGACATTTTTTCCTGGATTAGCAAATCTAAAGTTTCTCCTCTCCATAATGCTTAAGTAGACATTCTTTCCACTTAGAAGTTCTTGCCTCTGGGATCACAAGATCAGCTATTTCTGCTAGATCACCTCTTACACATTTGAGGAACAGATAAGTAGGTAAAAAAAAAAAAAGACAGTCAATTTACAGAACCTCAGTGAAAATCTACTAACTCCATGCATATTTACCATGTAAGTTACTGAACTTTGCTTTTTATTTCCTCCCTGCTGCATATTTTATATGATTTGAGGTGTACTTCTCACCTCTCTCACACAAGACTCAGCCTACCATTTAGGCTCTTTTATTCTGATCCCAGGCAACTCTGGGGCAGGGAACTGCCATAAAAATTTAGTCTTAAAATTTAGTCTACACTTGGCTCAAACAGAACCAAACTCTTATGCCAAGGGAAACAAGGAAAGAGGATTTAGTGCAACCCAGAGGCACCTTTGGAGGGATTCGTGGCAATGTCTATGGAATGCAAAGCATATTCAAATGTTAAAGATGTTTTAAAGGCAATATAGTTTAGAGGTTCACTTTACAGACTGCCAAACTTTGGAATCCTGGAGCTACGCTTACAAGCTAACTGAATTTAGGCAAATTATTTAAACCCTCTGTGCCTCAGTTGTCTCAGCATGTAAAATGGGAATAATAATAGTATCCATTTCAGATTGTTTTGAGAGGATTAAAAGAAATAAAACTCGAAAAACACTTAGAATACTGTCTGGCACAGAATAAAACACTCAGCAAGTATTAGCTATTATGATTACATAGCAACAAAATACTAACCTGATTTCTAGCAATTCAACTAGGGAGCAAACTCTATCCCTGCACCTCCCCTTTTTGGTTGCAAACTTTGGGTATCCACCAGACCCAGGAGTATGCACACAGCACACAAATGACCTCCCCGACTCTGTCCTTGTCTCTCTCACCTCCATGCCAAAGTCTACTCTTCTTTCAAAGTCTGTCTCAGGAGGAAAAAATCAAGAGTTCCTCCCTTCCAGTTCTTCAAAACACTATCTCCTCTCACCATTTTCCCCATGTGCCTGTTTTCCCAAACAACAAAATAGGTCAGATCAACAGTTAGCAATATAACCAAACTTTACACAATCTTCATGGATTACAAAGTCCTTCTCAAACCTTTTAACACTGCTATGTCCAGTTAAGCTTGGTTTTACAATTTCAAAAGGGCCTTCTTCTGGAATTTCCACATATGCATACCTACACAGCAGTATTCATATGAGCCAAAACTTGGTCAGAGGACACAAAAGTTCAGTTATGCAGGATAAGTTATGAAGATTAAGTACAGTTAATAACACTGTATTGTATACCTGAGATTTGCTAAGAGAGATCTTAAATATTCTCACTACAAACAAAAACAAAATGGTAACTATATGTGATAGATATGTTAATTAGCTTGATTGTGATAGTCATTTTATAAAGTATACATACATCAGAATATCACATTTTACACTGTAAATACATATGATTTTTATTTTTCAATTATACTTCAATAAAGCTGGGGATAAACAGAGGCAAAAATTTTAAAAAATGCAAACATCCATCAAAAGCAGAATAAATAATAAATGGTGGTATATTCTGTATGATAATCTTTGGCAATGTAAATGAACAAACTACAGCCACATGACTACATAGATGAATCTCAGACATAATACTGAGTGAAAAAATACACACTGTATCACTTATGTATACAGCAGAACTGATCTCTGGTGTCAAAAATCAAGACAGCAGCTCCCTCCAGGTAGGGGGAGGTGGGTAGCATCTAAGAACAAGGGGGCTTTGAAATGCTGGAAAAGTTGTATTCTTTAATGTGGATGGGACTTACAGGAGTGTGATGTCACTATGGGATAATCCTTAGGCTGTGTGCATTTATGATCTTTGTACTTTTCTGTGTGTAATTTCAATTTAACTTCAATTTTTAAAAAGTTTCAATGTATATAAAATGATAATATCAGTCATTGGTTCAAATTTTTTTTCTCATCCCATCCCTAAGGCATCATGAAACGAGCCCTATAAGCCTTGGAGCGAGAGTTCCTTTTCTTCAACATTCTAACACTTTGCCTTTTCTCCCACATCATAAAGTCAGGATCAAAAACCTTCATCTCCCTCACAGACTTGTTGGGCAGATCAAACACAATAAGGAATGCAAAGTACTCTGCAAAATGTTCAGGGCTTTACAAAGGCAAATGGTGTTATTCCAGGAGAAAAAGGTAACTCCTACAATGTAAGTATTCATGGAACAATCCACAGACGAGGATTTAGACGTTACTAATACTTTCTCCAGGCAAAACTCAAAAAAATATATATATATGTTAAGGACACATTTATTGAAGCCCTTCCGCATACCTCCATGGAAGCAGAGATAAAAGGCTGCCGGAGTGAGCATTATGCTATTGGTAAATACCAGAATGCACACAAGAGAAGCCTGGGAGGTCAGTGGGGTCAAGGTGCGGGGTCAACACCGAGCAAGGTCCTCCCTTATAGTCTGAGAGATCATTTGGGGAAACTGTCCATTTGAGTCCTGAGTGCTCATTGGAGTGCTGCTTTAAATAAGTTCAGTTAAGGTCCCAATATCAACTACCACTGCTATAAAAAGCTTGAAACGAAACCCCTCCCTAAAGTTTTAACTCTTGATGCAGCTTTATAAAATGAGCTTTTTTTTACCTTTAGTGGAAAAAAAATGTGAGAAAGTCCAAATAAAGGGAATGAGCTTACATTTTGCTGCTGCTGTTGTTGTGAATTAGGAGGGCAGAATACTTCAAGGAACATTCCACAAGTTCTTCCATCCTTTTTTGAAGACTCACAACCACAGTGACAGGAAGATAAGAAGTGGGCAGAGATTAAGGGCAGTGTAGCACTCTCTTCTCCTTCCTGGCACAGATGTCGCTCAGCACTGCTTCCTGACCCAGGATAAATGTCAATTATTCATGTCTCAGCACCTTTTAAAGTAGAACCCATCATCTCAACGCAGATTTTAAAGAGCCTTCTCTATATTTAGAAAATATCTGGCATGCTATAAACTCACTTCGTAAATACAGAACACATTTGAATTACCCCTGGTTTTTAAAAGAACTTTTATCTCCATCACATGTCTAAAGAAGATGACAGAAAAGAGGAATAATCAATGCCATTAGATGAATTCGGCCCTCTCAAATGGTTTGAGACAGGAAAAAACTAGTTTTTCTGGAGAAACTAACCAACATTCTCCGTAACATCAGAACGCCATAAGATGATGAAAACAGCCATCAGCAGGGAAGAAAAAAAGACTGGGTACGTGTGAGCTCTCTAGATAGATCTGACATCCGTATCCTGAGTAAAACCAGACTTCCTTCTCAAGCTCCAAGAGAGGGACAGGGTACACTGTCTCCTGCAAAAGTGCTTCCTTCTCACACAGCACAGATAACAGGTCCCCATCTGACGAAGCAGTGGTCATTGTCCCAGCATTCTCTAAACAACCAAGAGACATTAGCAGCTACAGAATGTCCCTTATGACCTCTGCCTCATGGTCCCATGGTCAGTGCCTACAACACCCATCACAATTAATAAGGATGAAAATGGGCATTTTAAACTGATGAGAACAGATACCACACTTGATCTTAGCCAAAGGGCCGAGAAGCCATAAAAAAAAAAATGGGCATTTTACACAAGTCTACACAGCTTCACTTAACAGCACTGAGAGTTGAAAACAAACTTTTATGGAGAACTTCAATGCATATGTGAATAATGATGCTGACAGGTGATGAAAGAACTCTAGAAAGCCGAATAGTTTTGAATTTTTTCCTTTGTCGATCCTTCCAGCCATAACTTACAAGCATTAACACCTTTTTACAAAGAGAACCACAGACAGACCCCTAGGATGCACTTACAATCCAACAGTGGCAATTCTCGGATGAACACATTGACAGCAACATTTGAATAACATCTATATGATGCAATTATGATAATGACCTCAAGTTTTAATATGGGCTTTCTAAGAAACCCAGTATTATAATGTGGCATAAAAGTTCAAGGAATCTGAAAAATGACTGTGAAAATTTGTATACAAGAAGAGGTATCATTTGATCTTTTCATCAGCTCATGGAGTACCCATGACTTGGCCCATGAAACTGGAAAAAGTAACACCATAATAAACTTCAGTGAAAAGCATGAATGAAATTACCAACTACAACAATGACTACTGCCAGAATACCCTGGCCAAAGACTTTCCAAACCAATACCTGACCAAGGGGCCAGCCATGTACTACTGATGCCCACTTGCTTTTAGTCCCTAATGGGGTACAGACGATGAGTTTAGCTATTAAACCACAAAGCTTTGTCAGAGAGCATCTATTTACCAAGCATCCAACACCTCCAAAGACCTTGGAGATCCATGATCTTACTAGAGCAATCCTCAAAAAATGGCAGGATGGAAAAACTCCCACATCCTTCCTCTCTCTCATCATCGCAAGCCTGGGCCATACCTGATTCTCTCTCCCCTTGCCTTCCACGTTCAATTAGGTGCCAAGGGTTTCCATTTCCAACCACTCCTGAGTTCACTTCCTTCCTCTCCATCCCATCACTACTACACCTGTTACACAGCCAGCCTGCAATTACCACTGGTTCTAATCCATTTTAGATACTACAGCCAGATTAATCTTCTAGAGCACAAATTGTAGCATTCTCCTACTTGAAACTTTTTTTTATTATTATTATGCTTTAAAACAGAAAATTTCAAAAACACAAAGAGAATTCTGTAAGAAAGCCCCATGTACCAGTTACACAGCTTCCATAATCACCACTTTATAACCAATCTTGTTACCTCTGTGCCCCAACCCCTGGGTTATTTTGAATCAAATCTCAGACATCATAAAATTTCATCTGTAAATACTTTAGTATGATTCTCCTCCTTACAAACATAACCATAAGGCCATCATCACAGCCCTCAAAAATCAAGGACCATTCTTTTATATCATCAAATTTTCTATCAATGTTAGCAAGTTCATGCTTGTCCTATAATTCATCATTGTTATCTTTTTCTTTTTTCAGTTTGTTTAAATCAGGATAGAAACATAATCCAAATATTGTGATTAGTTAATGTGTTTTTTAAAAGCCTTTTTAAAACTGTAAGTTCTTTCCCCATTGCTTTTTTTTTTCTATTTTTTTTTTTGTGGGGGGTTTTTTTTTAGGATTTTTTGGTTGAAATCTTAGTCATTAGCCTGTTTTCAACCTTATCTTTTAAAGCCTCACATTACCTTATATTTGCACTAGTATTCATCTTTGTCAAGTTTCAATCAAATCATATCCTAAATGTGGTCATTTTTTTTAATTTCAGCATATTATGGAGGTGAGGTACAAATGTTTAGGTTATGTATGTTGCCCTTACCTCCCTTTCCCCCTCCCAGTTAGAGCTTCAAGCATGCCCATCCCCCAGATGGTGCACATAACACTCCTTACATATGTATATACCCATCCTCTCCTCCCCTCTCCCATCCGCCAGATGCCGATAAATGTTATTCCTATATGTGCGCTTAGGTGTCGATCAGCGAAACCCATTTGATGGTGAGTACATGTGGTGCTTGTTTTTCCATTCTTGGGATACTAAATGTGGTCATTTTTAAATGTCCACAAAGTCCTTGATATTTCTTTCTTCAGGCAGTGCAGCTTACTTCCACT
>CAUYRT010027535.1:0-48624 GCA_963574885.1 Lepilemur ruficaudatus | reverse complement strand
TTTTTTTACATAATCCCATACTTCTTGTAAACTTTGGTCTTGTCTCTTGTTTCTGTGTTCCCTTTCTTCCTCTGCTTTGTTGAGGGCATACACATAGTCTTCAAGCTTGGAGACTCTCTCCTCTGCCTGTTCTACCCTATTCTTAAGACTTTCTATTGAGTTTTGGAGCTCTTCGAATATTTCCTTCATTTCCAGGATTTCTATTTGATTCTTCTTTATCAATTCAATTTCTTTGGAGAATTTTTCATTCATTTCCTGAATTGTTCTTGTAGTTTTTCTATGTTGGGAATCAATTTTCTCTTCAATACCGTTGAGTTTTCTAACAATCCATATTCATAATTCTTCCTCTGTTAATTTAATTGTATCATGTATGTTAGTGTCAGTTGGTGGTGAGCGAGTATTTTCTTTTGGAGATGACCTCTCTCTCTGATCCTTCATGTTTCCTGTGATCTTTCACTGGTTCTTTGTCATCTGAGTACTTTGTCTAGTATCAGAGATGCTGAAACTGGCTTATGAACCAAAATCTGGTAGGCTGATTCTACCATCCCTCAGCCTCTAGCACGGAAGAGGAGGCAAAGGGGAGGAACCAGTCTGGTGACCGGATTTTAGGAAGAACTGTCTCCTTTCCAGCTCCGCCCAGGGGAGGGGTCAGTCCCTTTGGCGCAATGCCCCCAGACCAGAGTCACAGGAGAGGGTGGTCAGCAGTGTCTTCCCAGGTCACAACTAGCAAGGTAATCTCCCTCGCAACTCTGCCCTGCTCGGTCGGGTTCCGCTCCCTTGGCCCAGAGTGCGGACCTCTGGGTGGGATGGGAAACCGCCCAAGGCTACCCTGGGATGTCAGGGGTGTATGGCACCAAACTCCCCTATCAACCCCTTCAGACAGCAAACCTGAGCCTCGGGAATGGGAAGAGCGGTTGCTGGGTTGGGGGATCAGAAGACTCTAACCTTCTATTTTCCCCCACCTTCAAATGCCAGACCCGCTTGTCCAGGCTAGGACAGGAAGGAGGACTGTGACCACACCTCCAGAGCAATACTCAGCATCCCCAGGCCACGGGAAGGTGACCCACCACCTAGTTAGAGCCATCCTGCCACCAATTTAGAGCTGATGGGGCAGGCGCCCGCGGAGCCGGGGGAGGGGTTGGAAATGCGGGCAGCTTCCAATCTGTGCTCCCAGCCCACAGCTACCCCATCCCTCTGAGTCCCAACTGTTCAGCTGCAGGGAAGAACACTGGCTCTGTCTCTCCAGTGCCTGGCGAACCCTCAGGGAGTTCCCAGGGCAAAGTCACCTCCAAGGTATATGCTCCCAGTCCTAGTCTTAGAAGCCTCCCAATGTGAGAAGGCGCTCTCCGCACTCACTACTGCGGCAGCGGGAAGCGCCTGCTCGGCTGAGGTCCTCCCCCACTCTGGGCTGGCTCAGAGGAGCGCGCCGGACAGTTCAAAATGTTCCCCGCTTCAGTTTTTACTCCGCTCAGCCCCTCAGCCTGCACCGACGCTTCCTGCGGAATTCAGCCACTTCCCTGCCTGCGTGGGTGTGGGGCAGCGGGGGAAGGATAGTCTACCCAGGAGTCAAATGCCCCGCTGTTGCCAATGCAGCCGGCCGGGCCGGGGTCTGGGGTCCCCACCTGAGGCACGTGTCTGACTCTCTGGGCTCCGCAAGAAATTTTCTGAATCACCTCTGTTTTCCGCCGGCATCCAGTGTCCCACGCTGTTTCTCTGTAGGTCTATGAAACCAGTGCTTTGGAAGTTCAGTTCACTCTCATGCAGAAGACAGACTATTTGGCCTCTGACTCTGAGAGTGGAGAGCCAGGAGGCCACCCCTAATCCGCCATTTTCTCCAGTCTCTGCCTAAGTCTTCTTATAAAGGATTCTGGGTCACCTACCTGTTCTTCTAAATCTCATCACATCTTTTTAGACAATGCTGTTATCTATAACTGAATCTTTTTTCCTCCTATATGTAATCTTGTTAGAAGTCAATTCAGCACTAAAGAATCTTATCACTGGCTTTTTGAGTACTGTCCATCTTTGATATATCTATATCAAAACTACATAGATCACACCTACAATTTAAAAACCTAAAAGCATAGTATTTTTAAACTGTGTACCCAATTATGGCCTCTTCTTTTTTCCTTTACTATTCAAGATATTTATTGAATGGCTATATGGTTTAAATATGGAACAATATTAATTAGAATTAAATTGATACAGACATGTATTTCAAGTTTGTAATGTTTAATACTCTTCTCACACTTTGATAGATTATGCTGATACTGATTAGAAAAAGGAAGAAAAAGAAATTTAAACATATTGATATTCATGTGCAAATCATTTTAAAAATATATCTAAATCTAAATCTGAAATGTATCTAATCACAGGAATAACTCCAACTTTCCTGTGATCAGATGCCATCTATCCAAGTCGAGTTTGAGTTAAATAAAATTGCCTTGTTAAAAAAAAACAACAAAAACTAAAGTAATGTAGGAAACACACTTTAAATATTACTGAGAATTTTAAACAAAATAATGCCAGAATCCAGTGAAGAACTTTGAGATACTGTGTAATAAATAGTCAATGACTACTGTTTAGTTGTCTATCATTGAGTTTTTAGCATTGTCACTATATGCCAGTTAGTTCAACTTTGCAAATATCCCTATACTTTTTATTTGCTGATAGGGGCTACCTACTCCACCTGCATAAGTTAGAATACAAAACAGAACATGTATCATTTGTTTCTATTGAATCACAAAGCATGGGGATGAATGGCAGAAGCAAGCTGAAAATCAATTTGATTTCATCAGAAAAATATAATAATATGTTAGGTAAGAGTTAATATAAAGTGGTGGTGTGGGTCATTCTGTGTTCTTATCTGCCCAATCAATTCAGCAAAAAGGGATGCATCCAGTTGCCAACATTTTTTGTGATGGTGTGATAACCACTTTTTAAATCATTTGCTCAATAGATAGGAGTTGTTGGGGAGGGATGGATGTGCTTGTCTGCTAAAGATCTTGCACCAATATCTTCTTACCATAGAAATACAGTAAGAGCTATGTCATTCGTTGATAAGCCCAGTAGTTTATGAGAAAATACTAACCTGACTCTCAGCTTCTGGAAGCAGAAATAGAGGGTCAGGATGAGCACAGATTAGTTATGATTAGTGAAATTTGTCTCCTAATTCCTGTGCACATGTTTTTATTTTTTTCCTACAGTTCTAGATGTCATTCTTTGCGTAAGCTTTTAGTAATAGGCAAAATGTAAATCAATATTTTCCATTTTAATGCTTCCTTTATAAAAGCTTAATATGACATTGTTCCTAAACTATTACAATGATAACAAATGGCTAATATTTATTTACTGTATTTACTGTGCCAAAACCTCTACACAGGTTTTCCCACCTAACCCTCACAATGACACTGTGAGGTTGGTACTATTATATTTCCCATCACAGAAAACCTGAAAATCAGAGTTGAAATAACACCTAATGCCACACAAATAATAATTGGTGAATTCAGGTTTCAAATCCAGACATTCTGGCTCTCAAGCAGTTTCTATTTAAAGATCTAACTTCTGAAAATATAATATAAAGCTGTATCTTAATTATGACATTGTAATTATATCTAAAAATCATTGAACTTTACTATATGTGGGACAATATGCTAGATGCTTTATATAGATTCCCTCTTTTAAATATTAAACAAAGCTATGATATTATCACCATTTTATAAATGAAGTAGCTGAATGAAGACTTTGAGAAGCTAATCAGCCAAATATGAACAAATGACATTAGCTGAGGTTCATTAAGTTAGTTAAGGCACCTAATAAGGAACAAGAGAAGATTTTTGCCCAGGGAGGGTATGGAGAAGGCAGTGGGAAAGTGAAGAGTCTGACCAATGCAGAGAGAATCAGCAGCAAGGAGAGACTAGAAGGTGGCAAGGATAAATTTTGTCTCATCACATGTCAAAACATGACAATTTTTTCTCACTTCAGCCTATGTCTGGTCATGTCAAATACCTTCGGCATCCACTTTTTGAAAGTAAGATTACTAGCCTACGTTCTATTCTGTGAGTTACTGCTGAAGATCATAGATGTCCACTTTTCTTTCTTGTTTGTTATGTTTTAAAGAAAAAGCACAGTGGCTTTTAATTAAGCTCTGTTAAGGGGATTGCAGAGTTCATGTGTAATCCTTCATTTTTCCTCAATGCTAATGAAATAACACTTTAAAAGATGTTTATGAATAGTATTTAGATATGAATGACGCATATCAACTTGGGCACTCTTGCATTATTGCTACTTGTATTTAACAGATATGATAACATACTTAGTAAAATATAATAAATTCTTCAGAATAATAACTAGCATCTGTAATGGACTTTGGTAAACCTATGATAACCCTATGATCTGCGTAGCATTATCATCATACTTTTGTATGATAATACCATGAGGCAGTGGTATCTGAAACTAACTTGCTCAGTATTAGAGAAACAATAAGTGGGCCAGGTGTGGTGGCTCACGTCTGTAATCCCAGCACTTTGGGAGGTGGACTGCTTGAGGCCAGGAGTTCAAGACCAGCCTGGACAAAATAGCAAGACCCCATCTGTAAAATAAAAATTAGCATGGTGGTGTGCACCTCTAGTCCCAGCTACTCAGGAGGCTGAGGTAGGAAGATCACTTGAACCCCAGAGTTCAAGACTGCAGTGAGCATGACAGTGCCACTGCAGTCCATTCTCGGCAACAGAGTGAAACCCCATCTCAAAATAAATAAAGAGATAAATAAATAAGTGACAAAGCAAAAGGCTGAACCTTTTTCATATGAGATCACATGCTTTATGCACAGCATGATGCAGCTCACTTCAGAGAGCAGAGATTAGGCTCAAATAAGTAAGTGCTGAATTCCCTATCACAGGATGTGTCCAAATACTGGAAGAAAAACTCACTCCTTGGCAGAAAGGTTTATGGGCCTCTTGCTATAGATGGACCAGTTTCTAAAGTGCCTTTGTGAATCATGACTCACTGTCAGCTGCGTGTTTCTTGTCTTTGTGACTCTCAGGTTATAAGATTGCAAACTCAATGTAATGTATCTCCACATAAGAAAAGCATCTGAAATTTTGGTATTATGTTTTAGAGTTTTTAATACACTTTTACATTCACAATTTCGTTTTATTTTTGCTACAATTCTGTGTGATAGAAAAGACACCTGCTTTAATTTCTTCATAATATATTGAAAATTAAGTCCCTGCAAGGAGGAGAGAGACTTGGCCAGATTTCCATAATTAAAAATTCATAGAATTGAGTCTAGACTTTAGTTCTTTTCTGTATATTTTCTGCCTTTGAGATTTGTACCTTATATAATTCACTTCCGCCTTCCCTTATTTTTTCCCAGAACAGAAGAGAAGCATCTTTAACAGCTACATTTCTCTTAAAATGTCCAGTGTCTATTAAATTCCATTTTGTTATCTGTAATTTTATACTTGCTCTAAACCAGAAAAAATGTAAACATTAACAAGGTAATGAACTATTTTATTTCTGTTGCTATATCATCTATGTTCTATTTGCCTCCTTTTAAATTTGCTGCTTCATTGCTTTGTGAAGAGACCTGGTCTTAATCTACAAGAGCAGGCTGCCAGCATTTAGTTGGAAAACAATTTGCCTTAGCCTTCGCATGGCTAGTGTTTTATATCTGAAACAGTATTGACATAACACTTATACCATTTTGATAACGCAACTGTACTGACAAGAGAAGTTAACCAAGGAAAGAAAGGACAGCCAAGAGTGTTGCAGGCACTGCTGTCTAATTAGGTGCCATAACAGAACAAGCTGGAAGCTTTGCACAGTGGAAGCCTCCATGAAAACTCAGCTTGCATAGAATTAGGGAACATCTGTAGCTCTGTGGCCTTTATAGTCTTTTATATGTCACCATATTCTCCTACATACTCTGTGATATGTTCCTTGGGGTTAAAAAGACATAAGGGCCCTAGATAGGGGCAGAGATAATTCTACATTATTGAAACTTCCTTTCTTTCAGAGGAGAGAATCTGCTGACTTTATGGTTATGAGAAAGAACAATAAACACACATGAACACAACCTGATTCCTCACCTCCTAACAGCACACATAAGCTTCTATTCCTCTTAGCTCTACCCAGACTCTTTCAATATACCTATATGCCAGCTCTATGCTGTGGTACAATGCCATTGTAACCATTCTAACATAATGAGGGCCAAAGAGGCGTCTTTTTTTTACACAGATGAAATCACCATTGTGCACTCCAAATTGTAATTTAGCAGATGCCTGAAAACTGCAGGTTGGTAATAAAGGTGAACATATGGGCAGTCGCCTCCAGGGATGTAGAGCTTCAGATGCTGTGGGGAGCCTTGGAAGCAGAACAAATGCTGTGCACAGTGGAGAAGTCCCAAGTTGTCCCACCTGTACGTGGAGTCACGTTACTCTGAGGCTGTTGCATTTCCTGTAGTTTAATATTTTGCCAACATCTGACCTTATGGAAGATACAGCAGCAGAGCCTGAGACAAAAAGAATAAATGTTAGTAAAGCTAAGGGGAAGTATGTGTCATTTTGGATACTTTCAAAGAGAATCAGACAATTCAACTCAAACAGGCCTGAAAAATGGGGAAATGCATTATTTCACCAAATTGGGAGTGGAGAAGGAGAGCAGGCTCCAGGACACCGCAGTCAGTGGGCTCATTCTGTCTCTCTGACCTGACCACCTCAGCATCTGCTTCCTTCCGAAGCTGCAGCATCTTCTCCTCCTCCCACAGCATAATCACAATATCATCTCTGTGGGAATCAGCCCATCAGACAAACTGAAAAATGTTGTCATCCTCACTGGAAAGCAAAACATTGCTTAGCCGCAGACAACGAAATTTGCAATGAATTACTTCAGAGAAACAATCAAAACTAGGCAAATGCCTAGTCTCCAATGTGGCCTTGCCAGGTAGGAAGAGAATGTTTAGAGGGCATTTATTCTGTGCAAGCATATTACTTATAGGTTATTACTTAAAACTAGAAGCAAGCAAGAAAAATAGATATTATTAATCCAGATTACACAGATGAGACACTTGAGGTAAAAATGAAAATTAATAACTGGACACAGATATAATGGCATCATGACAAACTTTTCCAATGTCAACAGTTGGGATAGAATCAAACACTACAAAGAGGAGAAAAATATTCTTGTCTTTAACAAAAAATCATTTTATTAGGGCTACCGAAATCCCTGCAATGGGATTTGCAAGTTAGGAGTAGAAGGTAGCTTTTTTTATTAATAAGCCAAATTCAAGGAGGAATAATTTGAGCTGGAAATTGAAGAATAGGTGGGATTAGTATTGGCAGAACTAGGAAGAAGAGCACCTGAGGGTACAGATTAGCCTGATTAAAACCATGAAAGCAGAGATCCGATTTTGTAAATGAATAGTAATGGGACCTGTTAAAATGTAGGATAATTACAATGAGCCAAACATTTCTTATGCACTGCTTCACAGTCTCTCTACTCATCTCTTATTTTGGCAATGACTTTAGCAACTAGCTTCACGCATTTTTTGCTGTCATAGGGCAGCTTCTTGTGAGTGTAATTCAAGTGTGCCTGCCAGGGTGCCTCCTGTGAGCTTTTTTCTTTCTGCCCTGGTGTAGCAGACACCGGGTCATCTCTCAGCCATGTTTGAACAAAGCAGTTCTCGGAACACCTGTTTTCACATGGATTGTTTCTTGTTGATTGGCCTCAAGACGCCTTGTGACTTGCAAACAAGCCAGGGTGCCTTGACCCGCAAATGGGAAAGGGCAAAGGAGGAGACGCAAACGTCAACTCCCTGAGGCAGAGCGGTGAGAACCAGTCCATGCTGAGACGAAAACATTCTGGGAACAGAAAATAGCAGTGGGAAAAGCTGGGGTAGACTGGGACAGATGCCAAAAGAACAGTGTTAAAAATAAAGACGCCGCAGGAGAGAGGGGCTGCAGTCTTGTACCGTCTTTGTGTGTCTGTCGTTTGTCATTTGTCTTCTGTGTTCACTTCTCCTCCCCAAGTGGGGCCACAGCACCCTGGGGCTTCTTAGAGACATGGAAATGTAATAACTGTAGAAGCCTTTGGCACACCTTGGCCTACAACTCAGAGGTATAGAAGAGTTAACAAGTAGAACAATCTTTAGCCAAGGAAGCACTAAAGGGTGGTTAAATGCTTATCCTTTCCATTCTTCCAGTTAATGGATTTTAGCTACATGCCATAAGGTTTCTCAGAAGTCCTGTAATCACGTGGTCATCGTCTCTAACTCTATTTTGCTTTCATCCTATCTCAGACTTTATGTATCTGTCTCTCTCACTAATCCTTTTAGACATAATGGTTTTACAGTATTTTGGAAACAATGAAAAAGCAAAAGCAAGACAAACAGTGGCATCACTTAGAGAATAGAAATAAACTAGAGAAATATCAGAGATTGAAAAGAGAATAATAGAGTTGTTTACAGACTTACTAAGTTTGAAATGTGTATGGTTTATTCAAATAAAGCTATCAGTACAAATGCAAATTTGCATTCGTATTGGAATTTAATAGAGAAAAATGTGTGACAGTGCCACAAAAATGACAGTTGAAGTGACATCACGGGACCCAATCATCAGTAGAAGACTATAGAGAAAGAAGACCTAAAAGAATCTGAAATAAGACAAAGACTCATCAAAGAGTATACAGAAGATAGAGAACAACATTAAATTGGTTTTCAAGAGAGAGAGTAATCAACGGGTAAAAATTTTAAAGAATGTCACATACAGAAGGATTACAAAAGACCTTTCATTTAAAGGTTAAAATGATTTTAACGTTATGAGAGTACAACTTCATTAAATTGATATAAAAATAATTCATATTACAAAATTTTGAAGTGTTGGAAGATGGTAAGAAAGTAGAATTATATAAATTCTGGTTTTTGAAAAGTTTTTCACTGAATGCACAGAAATGTGGCAAGTCAAGTCATAACAGTTTCGAGACTCTAGAAAATATGTGCTTGTTTGACATCCAAGGTGATGGGCCTAAAATAGAAAAATCACAGATACAAGACACAAACTTAGCTAACATTAGGCCGTGTTCCTACATCGACTACATGAGTAGCTCTCAACACACAAATGAGTAAGAAGGGTTGAGCTTCAAAATGAGATGTTATATGACTTTCTCTGAGGTAAAATGACAAGAAGAAAGAATTGTTAAAAAAAAAAATGTTAAGTGAAAAAAAAAATACCAGGGCAATTATATTTGGTCACATTGATATTTGAAAGCCAAACAAATTAAGGAGAGTACAAAAACTACAGATGCAGCTGCTTAAAAATTAGAATTTAGGACATAACTACAATAGGTTCAAAAACATAAAATATTTGGGAAAAATTAATAGAAATTTTTGCAAAATCCATAACATAAATGACAAATTACTAAAGGGCATAAAACCAAACAACAAATGGAAAGTTATATACTCTTGTTCATACATCCTGGATTGCTTTGTTTGGTGTAGAAAATGGTATTCACTCATATATTTGTTATGAGAAATGAAATGTAAGTGCACACATTGAATCCTAGAATTTTTAAACATCTTAAATTTTTAAATATGTATAAACTATGAAAATCTATTCAGATTCTCTTAGACTTTTAGGAAACCCCTGTTTTCCCAAAATACATGTATCAATTATGACGCAAGTAAATAGTAATTTTTGAGAAAGTATTAATATTTAAAAACAATTTAGAATATTGTTTCTCAACAAAATAAAATGAAACACATTTGAAATAAAAATAATGTTTGAAAAGTTGTGATGAGAGAAAAAGAAAGAATTGCTTTAACTCAAAGAAGAAAATAGTTCCCCTTGCTTCAATTCTACCTGTCCTCTAATCTCCCTTTCTTCAGTGGCAAGTTGCTATGCATATGAAGAAAAATGCCTTCTCTGCTGACTTAGGTAGGTCTATTTTTTTACCAGTTGCCACCTAGTCACATATACTTCACATTTTGAAGTTGTTTTAGACTTCAATTTCTCTTCTCTAATTTTTAGCCAAGTGCTTGATTTGGTTTTGTTTTTTTTTTGTTTGTTTGTTTGTTTTTTTTTGTTTTGTTTTTTTGTATTTCTGCTTTTATATGCAGGGCAATTTGGGGTTTTTTTTCTCTCATTTAGATTATTATTAATATTATATTCTCCTAAAAGGTCAATTTACTTTAAATCTCCCTTCCTAAACCATATGTGTATTAGTGGTAGATTAATATTCCTAAACAAGTTATCTAAAATCAAAACTGTTAATGAGTCAAGGCTGGATTACCAGCAAAGATGGTGGAAGAAAAATGCCTTCAGCCATAGTGTCTCTGAAGGAAGGAAAGATTTTAGATGAAAGTGAAAAAAACAAACAGGCAGACAAACATAGAGCAAATGAGGGTCAGAAGGAAGGATGCCTGAATCTACAGGAGACTCCACAGGAAGAGGTTGTGGAGCAGAACTGGAAGGAGAAATTCAAGAGCAGGGTCTAAACCCCAAGAAGCTTGTAGACCAATAACAAGGGTAGGTAGAGCAGTTAAATTCCCCATGCCTCTTGCATCTCAGACTGCTGGTGAGCTCCCAAGCTGCTGGAGAGACCTGCTCACACCAGCCCAGAGATGGCTGCCTCCTGTGAGTTGTGAGCCTCTTTTGGATAGGGCATGGGGCTTCCAGCTTCCTTGGGGCACCTTCTGCCCCACAGACCTGAGCCAGTCGGTAGGCACCATATTGCTTCATTCTCCCCTCTCCAGACTATTTGAGGATATATTGGAGGAAAATTTCCTTGGCCTTGCTAGAAATCTAGATATCCAGGTACAAGAGCTAAAAGGATCCCTGGGAAATTCATTGCAAAAAGGAAGACACCATGACACAAAGTCATCAGACTGGCCAAAATAAACACAAAAGAGGACCTCCTATGAGCTATAAGGCAAAAAACAGGTAACCTACAAAGGAAAACACATCAGACTAACTGCAGACTTCTCAACTGAGAACCTACAAGCCAGAAGAGACTGGGACCCCATTCTCACTCTTCTCAAACAGAATAATGTCCAGCCAAGAATCTTGTACCCTGCAAAACTAAGTTTCTTATACAAAGGAGAAATAAAGATCTTCTCAGACAAAGCAAAGACACAGGGAATTCATCAAAATAAGACCTGTCCTCCAGGAAATACACAGAACAGCATTACACATGGATCAGCACAGTAAACACCAGTGTAAAATCACCCAAAAGCTAGGGGTCAAAGGCCGGATACCATAATAGCTCAAGAGAGAAAACAAAGCAACAAAGTTCAACTCAACAGGATGAACAGAAATCTACCCCATTTATCAATTCTTTCAATAAATGTAAATGGCTTGAACTGTCCAATAAAGAGACATAGGCTGACCAAACAGATAAATATACACAAGCCAAGTATTTGCTGTCTTTAGGAAACACATCTAACCAACAAGGATGCATTCAGACTCAAGGTGAAGGGATGGAAAGCAATATTCCATGCAAATGGAAACCAAAAGAAAGCTGGCACAGCAGTTCTGTTTTCAGATAACTTAGTCTTCAAGTCAACAAAAGCAATGAAAGACAAAGATGGTCACATATAATGGTGAAGGATACAATTCAACACAAGACATAACAATTCTAAATATTTATGCACCTAACTTAAGTTCACCCAGATTCATAAAGCAAATCCTACTTGATATAAACAAAATGATAAACAGCACACCGTAATAGCCGGGGACTTCAACAAACCTCTGACAGAAGAGGACAGATCCTCCAAACAGAAGATAAACAAAAAAACAATGAACTTAAACAGAACTCTACAACAAGTATGCCTGACTGATATTTACAGAACATTCTACCCAAAAACTACTGAATATATATATTTCTCATCAGATGGGGGATTCTCTAAGATTGAGCATATCCTAGGCCACAAAGAATGTCTCAAGAAATTTAACAAAATAGAAATTATACCATGTATCTTCTCTATCACCACTTCTATTGAATATAGTGCTGGAAGTCATAGCCAGAGCAATCCGACAAGATAAGGACAAGGGCATCCAAATGGGGGCAGAAGAGGTCAAACTATTGCTCTTTGCTGATGATATGGTCTTACATTTAGAAGACCCCAAAGATTCTGCCATGAGACTATTGGAATTATAAACAAATTCAGCAAAGTCTCAGGTTATAAAATCAGCATGCAGAAATCAGTAGCATTCCTATACACCAACAACAGTCAAACTGAAAACCAAATCAAAGCAATAGCACAATAGCAACAAAGAAAATAACATACCTAGGAATATATTTAACTAAAGAGATGTAAGACCTCTACAGGGACAACTACGAAACACTGAGGAAGGAAATAAACATAAAGGCATAAACAGGTGGAAAACCATACCATGCTCATGGGTCAGCAGAATCAACATTGTTAAAATATCTATACTACCCAAAGTGATTGCAAAGTGATCTACAGATCCAATGCAATCCCCATTAAAATACCAACATCATTTTTTGTAGATCTATAAAAAATAATTTTACGCTTCATAAGGAACCAGAGAAGACCCCATATGGCAAAAGCAATCTTAAGCAAAAAGAACAAATTGGGAGGCATCAATTTACCAAACTTCAATCTATTCTACAAGGTTATAGTAACTAAAACATCCTTGTACTGGCACAAGAACAGAGACAGGCACCAATGGAACAGAACGGAGAACCCAGATAGAAAACCATCCTCATATAGCCATCTAACCTTTGACAAAGCAGACAAAAACATACACTGTGGAAAAGAATCCTTATTCAATAAATGGTGCTGGAAAAATTGGATAGCCACACATAGAAGACTGAAACAGGATCCGCACCTTTTACCTCTCACAAAAATCAACTCACAGTGGATAACAGACTTAAACCTAAGGCATGAACCTAAGGCATGAATTCTAGAAGAAAATGGTGGAAAAACTCTTATAGACATTGGCCTAGGGAAAGAATTTATGAAGAAGTTCCCAAAGGCAATCACAGCAACAACAAAAATAAATAAATGGGACCTGATCAAATTAAAAAGCTTCTGCATAGCCGAGAAACTGTGATGAGAGCAAACAGACAACCTACAGAATGGGAGAAAATATTCACATGCTACACATCCCAAAAAGAGCTGATAACTAGAATCTCTATAGAACTTAAGAAAATCAGAAAGAAAAATATCAAATAACCCCATTAAAAAGTGGGCAAAGGACTTGAATAGAAGCTTTTCAAAAGAAGACAGACTAATGGCCAACAAACATATGAAAAAATGCTCAGTATCTCTAATCATCAGGGAAATGCAAATCAAAACCACAATGAGATATCACTGAACTCCAGTGAGAAAGGCTTTTATCAAAAAGTCCCAAAACAATAAATGTTGGCATGGATGTGGAGAGACAGGAACATTCAGACACTGCTGGTGGGACTGCAAACTAGTACAACCTCTGGGGAAAGTAATATGGAGATACCTCAAAGAGCTACAAGCAGAACTACCATTTTATCCAGCAGTCCCATTACTGGGCATCTACCCAAAGTAAAAAAAGACATTCTTTGAATGTTTATAGCAGCACAATTCACAGTTGCAAAGATGTGGAAACAATCCAAGTGCCCATCAATCCAGGAGTGGATTAATAAAATGTGGTATATGTATACCATTGTGTTCTGCTTAGCCACAAAAGATGATGGTGATCTAGCACCTCTTGTATTATCCTGGATAGAGCTGGAGCCCATTCTTTGAAGTGCAGTATCACAAGAATGGAAAAACAAGCACCACATGTACTCACCATCAAATTGGTATTAACTGATCAACATTATGTGTACATATAGTAGTAACATTCATCAGGTGTTGGGCAGATGGGAGGGTGTAGGAGGGAATGAGTGTATTCACACCTAATGGGTGAGGTGTGTACCGTTGAGGGGATGGACACGCTTGAAGCTCTGACTCAGGTGGAGCAAAGGCAATATATGTAACCTAAACTTTTGTACCCCCATAATATGCTGAAATAAATAAATAAAAGTAAAGCAAAATGAAAAAATAAATAAAATCAAAAATCTTTAATGGGACCTTTCTATTGCCTATGCAATTAAGTAGGCAATCTACATCCTACTTTTTTTTAAAGCCTTTACAAAGTAGCTTCTCTAACTTCCAAATCTTGTCTTACATTTCCTTCATATTTTTATTTTACAACACTGGCAAACAATACAACTGGCTGTTATTTGGAAATATCCTAGGCTGGGCAGAGTGGCTCACGCCTGTAATCCTAGCACTGGGAGGCTGAGGCTGGAAGATCACCTGAGGTCAGGAGTTCGAGACCAACCTGAGCAAGAGTGAGACCCCTGTCTCTACTAAAAATAGAAAAATTAACTGGGTGCAGTAGTACGTGCCTCTACTCCTAGCTACTCAGAAGGCTGAGGCAGGAGGATTGTTTGAACCTAGGTTTTTGAGGTTACCATAAGCTAGGTGGATGCCATGGCACTCTAGCCTGGGCAACAGAGTGAGACTCTCTCTCAAAAAAAAAAAAAAAAAAAAGAAAAGAAAAGAAAAGAAAGAAATGTCCCACAATTTCCAGCAGTTCCTTTTCAGCTCAATAACCATCTTCTCCTGGAGTGCCCTTGGCTCACCCTTACCTGTAATTATTTCCTGTCACAAGTATAGCTATTCCTCAATCCTTTAAAATCCTGTTCAATTGCTTTCTCACACACACACATATTTTTTTAAAGCACTAGTATGAACTTCACCTTTAGATTAAAGAGATTTCTTTTTGCTTTAAACATATAATGGACACAAATATTAGAACCTTACAATCATGATTACTTTATATTGAAATTGTATATCAATGTGCAAAATATATTAAATATAAAAGAGTAAATGTGCCTCAAATTTCTATTTAAATTGCTACTTCCTGGAGAGAAGTGCTATGTTCATACCTTTTTTTTTTTACCTATTGCAGTGCCTCTTGTATAATTAAGAAGTTAATAAATGTTTTATGAATTTGAACATATTTTACTAAAGCAGAACATTCACATACACTCTGAGAAGAACATTACATTCTCAATGAAATGGAAGGATTCAGAGGTTCTTATATGACATTTTAATTAAATTAACAGTATTTTATGTTCTTTTAAACTAGCGTAATTGGAAATACCTCAGACAATGAGAAAGTTGTTTTGTATTAAATGTCCCACAGACTTAAAATTTGTTCAGTCCAATTTGTTGACTAAATTCTTTGACTCTGGGTTTTATTTGTTGAATTGCATAATAAACTAAATTACTTTAACTTTTTACTTAAATATAGCCCTCAGATGAAAAGTATTCAAATAATATCTGAATTAATTACTGCAAAGAAAATACAACTATGAAACTACCACTCAGTAAAACAAATCAGTACAAGCACCTCAGAAGGAACTCCTTCACGTGCTGTTCTAATTGTCAGCCCCACCCACCTTCCCCAAGGAAACTGTTACCAAAATAAAAATTTTGGAGTGACATCAGCAAGATGGCGGAGTAGAGCTCAGTTGCTTGTATCTGCCCACAACAATAAGACTAATACACCCATCCACAGACAAAAGTCTCTTTGTGGCAATCTCAGGATTTAGGAAGATGGTTATAAAATCCCAGTGTAACCTAAGACCTAGGGGGTCTGAGAGTTCAGACCCGCACCCAGGTGGCAGATCCACCAATTATGCTCCTGGATTCAAACTCGGAAATGTCCACATTCCCTGATGGGTTTGGCTACAGCCTCATTCAGTTTTGAGTCTGCTACCAAAACCCTGCCAAGGTGTCCAGGAGGAATTGCACACACTAATGCCTCTGCTTACAGACTCCTCTGCCCACTAACATTGATCTCAGCAGTGGATCTGAAAGTTATCCTGTAACTTGGCTCTAGGCCCATCATCTGCAGTTCCAGCAAACTACTGCTCACATAAGGACCCAGAGGGAGACTTGCCTATATGTGCCATCAAGACAGGCTTGCTGGCCTCTGTCCCACAGTAGGTCCTAAAAGAGCCCTGTCTTGGCTCTAGCCCCTTTCTGCCTCAACCTGAGAGTAATCCCACCCACGCAGAGAAATTCTGTGAGACTAGCCAGGGTGAGCCACCAGGATGGGCTTGCTGGCCTCCTTCTCATAACAGATCCTGAAGGAGTCCTTGGCTGTAGCCAGGGAGCTATCCTGTCTGTGCGGGGAACAGCTGGCACAGGAATTTCTATGAAATAATATCCATCTATACCAAGTGGACAGGCTTGCTGGCCTCCATCCCACAGCAGATCCTGAAGGGGCACTGTTTCAGCCCCAGCCCCTCTCTATCACATCTCTAGAGTTGCCATGCCCATGCAGGTAACTCCTGGAGATGCAACCAGAAAGGTTTGCTGGCCTCTGTTCTATATCACTTCCACAAAGGACCCTGAATGTCAGCTCTAGCCCCTCTCAGCTGCAGTCTACAAGAAATCTTGGCCTCACAGGGACTATTAGGAGTCTTGCCCACTGGTGCTCCCAGGTTAGTCTTACTCACATTTGCCCCACAGATTGTAAATTAACCAAACAGTCCCTCCAAGCTGTGATCTAGTAAACAGTTATAACCAACCAGGGTCCCCCTGGGAGATACACCCATCCGAGTCCTTATGGCAGGCTTGCCAACCTCTGTCCCTCAGTGGATCCTCAAATGGCCCTGGATCTCAGTCCTGGCCCCTTTCATCTGTGGACTGAGAGCAGTTTGGCTTCTTGGGGAACCAAAGTGAGGGAAGTCCATAATGCCCTGTAAGCCGATGCCCTGATGTTGGTCACATTGTGGATCTTGAAATATCCTTATAAATTGACTGTAGTCCTTCTCAACAGAAGTCTGAGAGCAGGTTTGGTCACCCAGAAACTCACTAGGAGCAAAGCCTATTTGTGACCCTGAAGTCAGGCCTAAAGTTCTTGGCCTTAGCTGGGGACTTGAAACAACTCTGTATCTCATTTCCAACTCATCATCTCAGTCATAGATTGGAGCAGTACGGCCAGCCCAGAAACCAATCCATTGATCCAACAGGAGCCCTCCCACAGAGTAAGAGGAAGTTACACCTGCCATTGCACCTAGTTACAAACCCACTGTTTTATGGCCTGGCACAGTGGCTCACACCTGTAATCCTAGCACTCTGGGAGGCTGAGGCGGGCGGATCATTTGGGCTCAGGAGTTTGAGAACAGCCTAAGCAAGAGCAAGACCCTGTCTCTACTAAAAAAATAGAAATTAGGTGGACAACTAAAAAAAAATATATATATATATATACACACACACACACACATATATATATATATATAAAATTAGCCAGACATGGTGACGAATGCCTGTAGTCCCAGCTACCCGGGAGGCTGAGGCCGGAGGATCGCTTGAGCCCAGGAGTTCGAGGTTGCTGTGAGCTAGGCTGATGCCACGGCACTCTAGCCTGGGCAACAGAGTGAGACTCTGTCTCAAAATATATATATATTTTTTTGTTTGTTTGTTTTAATGGAATGTTATAACACAAGCAATCACAGTGTGATGTAAGTTCTTTCCAGCAAGGCTTTAGAAGATGTTTCAAGGTCAAAGTCTATATGTTCAAGAGCAATTGTACATCACTGAACAAATACGAAGATAAATAATTGAAGAACTGAACATAGAAAAGTTGAGTCAGGCCATTTTCTCTTTCAACTGCCCACCCCAGGATTCAGAGAATTGCTATATAGAGAATATAATAAATCTGACTCTGGATAGTTCCTATTTGGGCAAAAGGGAAAAATGGATAGAATGAAGGAAGAAAATACAACTCTGCCCAGGAACAGAAAACCTGAAATAACCCAAATTTGGGGTGTGAGTGGGAGGCGCACAGATCTGCCTATATACACCCCTACCCAAATGCCTGAAAGGGAATCCAACGAGTTAGCATTCTCTGTTCTCTTATGCAAATCTGGAGTCAACCATCTAATTCAAGGAAGAGGACTGCTGAGAAATCAGTCCTAATCTTTTATCGACAAAAGAGTACTAACTACCTCTACTAATCAATATAGTTACTTGATTATTAAAAAAAGAAAGGAAAGGACTAATATAAATAAACATAACTCCCTGAGATAAGAAAAATAAATGAACTTTTAATTCATTTGAGACTTATGTCAGAGATTTTTAAGAGGCTAATACATTCACAAAATCAGCACAGACCACTAAGAAAAATTGCAGAGAATAAAACATTACAAGAAATTAATATGTAATTGCTGAGAAACAAGTTGTAATTACTATCAAAGATTTCTATTATAACATAGAGCATAAATATAAAAATAGAAAATGTAGAAAAAAATCTAATATTCATGAAGTCCAACGTTGAATCACTGAGTCCAACATCTGCCTAAGGGTAGTTCCAGCAAACTAAGGGAGAATTTAAGAAAAGAAAGTTCTCAAAGCTGCAAAATAAGACTGAATTGACAGGGCCCACATAGACCGGCATGAATGACCAGAGAACCACATTCTGATAAAATGTCATGAAATTTCATTCCCAACCATTATGGCAAAACTGAACACTTTTAATGAGCTAAACAAAATCTTTTACAAAAGAATGAAATTCAAATTAGCACCAGACTCCATTCAGCAGGACTGAATGAAAGTTCTACAAGAAAATTATATGAAAATGAGATTGTCTTGCCTGAGCAATATTACTATAAAGTTTGAAAGCAAAATAAAAACATGTTTAGCTATGTATAAATTTTAAATTACTCTGAGGATAATTTTTTTTAAAAAATAGGAAATGAGTACAAGAATTTTAAGAACCTACAATAAAAACAACAAAGTATAAATTAGAGTTGGCATTGACAGCTGGATCTTCATACTGAAAGGATTCTTCAGTAAAAAATGTTTACATAATTATGTTTTTATTCCATTTAATTGATTCTCAATTTCATTACCAGCTGCTATGGTTTGAATGAATGTGTCCCTCCAAAATTCATATCCTGGAACTTAAACCCAAATATAATGATATTAAGAGGTGGGGTCTTTAGTGAGTGATTCTGTCATGAGAGGAGAGGTTCCATAAATAGAATGATAAAAGAGCTTGAGAGAACTAGCTCGGCCATTTTGCCCTCCCAACTCTTCCACCGTGTGAGGATTCAGCCGCAAGGCTCCATCTTGGAAGCAGGGACCAGGCCCCCACCAGACACTAGCCTCCTGCTGCCTTGGTCTTAAACATCTCAGCCTCAAAACTGAGAGAAATAAATTTCTGTTGTTTATAAATTACCCACACTTAGACATTTTGTTATAGCAGCACAAATGGACTATACCAACTAAAAATAAAATACAGGCTAAATAATATTTACTGGCCAATATCAAAATACTGTATGTCAATTATACATCAAATCTGTTTAAAAATATAAATACTAAAATATGTAGAATTAATATAACTAACATACAGTAGAAAAGACAGAGAGATATGAAAGGAAAAATAAGCCATAAGCCTATCATAGAACACTTTTCAAAAAAGGGAGAATGGAAACTTTTTACATTAAGGGTAAAGAAATTTAGAAATAAGTATTTTTAATGTTATACTAATGTCTAGCAACAGAAATAAAAACAAAATAACAATAGTTACTTTATAAAGTAGACTCTTAGAAAGAGGGGGGAAGATTTTGCTTTTGTGTTAGTCTTTGTTGTTTGAATATTTTAACTTGTGTATGTGTTATTTTTATAATTAAAAATCTCATTTATTGATTTGTTCTAAAACATATTCTGTAATTGCATTTTAAAATGGCTTTGGCATGCTATATTTTTCTATTCATATAATTAAATTTCAGTATAATTCAGAACCAAATCAGTATACATGTTGAGAAAGTTTTATGACTTGCTCAAGATTTTCTCAATATGTGGGCATCCATATTTAATTAAGCAAACATTCACTGAAGAACTTAACTATTATTTATTTTCTTGTTCCAGATCTATTAAAATATTTTCTATAGCAGAAGTTGGCAAACTTTTTTTATTAAGGACCAGACAGTAAATATGTTGGTCTTTGCAGGCCCTAAGTCATATTTTGGTTGCAACTACTCATGTCTGTTGTTGTAGCCTGAAAGAAACCACAGACAATACCTAAAGAATGATGGTGGTTGAGTTCAAATAAACCTTTAATTGCAAAAACAAGTGGTGGGCCAAATTTGACACATAGGCCTTAGTTTGCCAACACCTGTTCATATCTGCTTTTCTTGGTGTCTACTTTCTTGTTACCCGCGTGTACAATTTTACCCCATCGACATAATATATATGTCAATACTAAATTGGTAGGCATGTTGTAACAAAACTACATAGTAGGTCTAAATCATTTACAGTTGTCTCTGCTTCTTGCTGGGTACATACTGCTTTCCTAGTTTTTTTCTCATCAGTTACTTTGATTTATAGCTGGTTTAATGATTTAGGTCCTTTAGTCTGATTAGAAACAAGAAGGTTTTCCACACTGAACCCTGAGAGAATGCAATCTACACTTTTCGTCTGTCTGAAAAATATACTCACGTTCAATTCTAATTTCCTGCTGCTTGTAAGTAAAGAATGAAGCTAAACACATTGTGAAGTATTAGGGGAAAAAAGCTTATTATACTGAGATATAAATGATGTGCATTGCAATTCAATTGGTTCACTGACAGAATGACCTTAATTTCTATTCAGAATGCTCTGGTACACTTTCAGATGTAGATGAGAGATAATGGGCCTACCATGAATATTGCCTGTCAGCCTGATAAAACTGACAAGATGAAGAGACAAGGAAGTTCCATATCCTCTTATTTTCATGTTTAGCCCTTAGGGATTTTTTGTATTAGAGCATTGTTGCTGCTTTGTCTGGTAAAGCCAGGTTAAGATATTTATGGAAAGACTGATACACTCAGAAGGAGACCGCTGACAGCAATTTGAGACACTCAAGATGGAGCTGGAATTCTCTAAACAGAAATTTATGTTGATGCTATAATTTTTTTTTTAATCCACCGATGTTTACTTTCTTAGCTTTGAAGATACCACCACTGAAAAGCATATTATATAATAGGCTCTACCTATATTTCTCAGAAGTTGTAAGGGTGTATACTGTTGGGGCTTAGAAATGGATACCCCAAAGGAAAGGCCTCAGAAGCAGAGAAACAAAGTTTTGCTCTGACCTTCTCCTGCCCTCCTGTCTCTCATCCCTCATTCTACCTCAAAGCAAGCCAAAAAAAAAAAAAAAAAGCCTAGAATTCCTCTTCCCCAAGGCAGGTCATAGAAACCAGAACCCATTTCCCCCAAATCCATCCATACATACCTCACTGGGAAAAGGAGGGCAGTGCTTGTGACTCAGTTCCATGATCAGTCCTCCCCTTTGGCATAATGAATTCTGTGGGGGGGTCCTGAGATTTTTATTTTTCCTTTATATGGCCAACAGCCACAAGTTATCTCTCTTTGCTGCCTCTGAAGCTAGCACTAGACTGTCTTATATCCTAAAATCTCACTTTATTTTCTATACATAGTATGGCCACACATCAAGATCTCCTGCCAAACCAGAAAACCTCTCCACAGTAAAAGAGAAAGAAAGCAGTTTTATTATTGTATAAGCATTAAACCAGAATGTGATGCATATCATAGCAACTCACTGAAGAGAGAGAAATCTTACACTTTTAACCAGATACAAATCATTGCATACATGGTCTTAAGATAACTAGTCCTTGAGCAAGAGGTCTTGACAGCACTATTTGCTGCACATAGTTCATCATAACTCACCTGCAATTGCAGTGGCCATTTATGTTTGCTAATTGCCTTCATCCAAAGGAATAACAAAATTTCTCAGATTCTATAAAGGGAGGTACAGTTGACCTTTGAACAGCTTGGGGTTAGGGTACATCGACCCACCACATAGTTAACACTGTACTACTTTTGACCCCCCAAGCTTTACTACTAATAGCTACTGTTGTCCAGAAGCCTTACTGATAACATAAACAGTCGATTAACACATATTTTGTATGTTATATGTATGACATTAATATATTGTATTCTTACAATAAAGTAAACCAGAGGGAGAAAAATGTTAAGAAAATCATAAGGAAAAGAAAATACATATTTACTGTTCATTAAGTGGAAGTTGATCATCGTAAAGGTCTTCATCCAAGTTGTCTTCACAGGGAGTAGGCTGAGAAGGAGGAGGAAGAGAAGCTAGCCTTGCAGTCTGAGGGGGTAGCAGAGGCAGAAGAAAATTTCTGTATGTGATTCCCGCACCCCCAGGCAGTTCAAAGGCGTGCTGTTTAAGGGCCAACTATAGTTAAAATTTGGAGCCTGGTGCCTAAGTTAAACTCCCATAAGGATGGGAAGATAGGGGTACTATCTTCCTTGATGTTTACATTTCAAAGAGATAACCCCCAGGCCCTTGAGAAGACATTCTTAGTTTATAAGGCTGACAAAAGGTTTATTTAGCTTTTTAAAAGATTCATGTACATCTCAAATGAGAAGACTAAGAATTCAAAATTACTGTAGAAGTTTTCTAAAGCTCTAAGAAAAGGGAAGGCCTGGGGTCTCTTTCCCTTTTTTGTACCAGGGAAAATTCCATTTTGTTTTGGTTTTCTTTTCTTTTTCTTCCTTAAATTTGTCTCTCTCTCTTTTTTTTTTGAAACAGTCTCGCTCTGTCACCCTGGGTAGAAGAGTGCTATGGCATCATCGCAGCTCACAAAACCTCAAACCCCTGAACTCAAGGGATCCTCTTGCCTCAGCCTGCCAAGTAGCTAGGACTACAGGCATTTGCCACCACGCCTGGCTAATTTTCCTATTTTTACTAGAGATGGTTATTTTTCTACTTTTAGTAGAGATGGGATCTCACTCTTGTGCAGCCTGGTCACGAACTCCTGAGCTCAAGCAATCCTCCCGCTTGATCCACCCAAAATGCTAGGATTACAGGCGTGAGCCACCATGCTTGGCCCTTATAGAGTCTTAAGAAGATGCCTCACAAATGTCTAGCCTCCTACATCTGCCCTAGGTTCTGCTTACTGTGGCATTGCTAGATTTAGCTCTGTTTTCTTCAAATCCTTGAATAAATTCATATATATTGAGAATTCAGGCAGCCCCTCAAAACGGAAATTAGGTCCAATATTATTTGTTACTTAGTAACTATATATATATATCTTCTTCTTGGATTTCCTTAAAACCCTGAAAATTTAGATTAGGAGCTTTCAAGTCTCCAATTCTCATCCTTCTATGATTTCCTAGTAAAGAAAATTTCAGCAAAAATTTTCATCAAAAATATCATCAAAAGCTGCTGATGTGCCATTTTGAACACTCATAAATCTCAGTTAATCACTAGTAGTAATATGCCTACATAGAAATGACATTTTTATGTTATTCATTTATATTTAACTCTTTGAGTTGAACTTTGTAAATGCTCACAGCATCTGCACTAGAAAGTAAACTCTACAATGGCAAGGCCCTTGTTTTTGATCACTATTCGATGAATAAATGAATACATGGATGAATGAATGCCTCTTTTTCACTTCAAGCTCATTTATCCTTATAGAGTTTCTTCTGTGTAATTTTACAATGACTCAAAGTTCTTTTTTTTTTTCTGTTATTTAATAGAAAATTTCTGACTTTCTAGCCTGGTATGAGGTTGGTGCAAAAGTAATTGTGGTTTTAGCATTGTTGAAATTGGCCCTTTGTTATTGGAATACATTTTCAAATAAATGTAGTTATGTTATACATCATTTTAATGCGCATTTCTCACTTTATGCATTTTTGCTAATGACTTATTACTTGCTGTTTATGTTTATTTTAGACTATGGAAATGATGTTAGACAAAAAGCACATTTGAGCAATTTTTTTATTCCAGTTCAAAATAGGTGGTAAAGCAGCAAAGACAACTCGCAACATCAACAACGCATTTGGCCCAGGGACTGCTAACGAACACACAGTGCAGCGGTGGTTCAAGAGGTTTTGCAAAGGAGACGAGAGACTTCTTTGAAGATGAGGAGTGCAGTGGCTGCCCATTGGAAGTTGACAGTGACCAATTGGGAGCAATCATTAAAGCTGATCCTCTTACAACTACACAAGTTGACCATTTTATGGCATTTGAAGCAACTTGGAAAGGTGAAAAAGCTCAATAAGAAGGTGCCTCATGAGCTGACCGAAAATCAAAAAAATCATTTTGAAGTGTCATCTTCTCTTATTCTCAACAAAAATGAATGATTTCTCAATTGGATCGTGCTGTGCAACTGAAAGTGGAATTTATACAACTGGCGATGACCAGTTCAGCGGTTGGACTGAGAAGAAGCTCCAAAGCACTTCCCAAAGCCAAACTTGCGCCTAAAAAAGGGCAAGGTCTGATCCACCACATTTTACAGCTTTCTTAATTCCAGCAAGGCCATTACATCTGAGAAGTGTGCTTAGCAAATCAATGAGATGCACTGAAAACCTCAACGCTTGCAGCCAGCATTGGTCAACAGAAAGGACCCGATTCTTCTCCATGACAACACCCGACTGCACATCACACAACCAACTTCAAACTTGAATGAACTGGGCTACGAAGTTTTGCCTCATTCACCATATTCACCTGACCTCTCGCCAACCAACTACCACTTCTTCAAGCATCTCGACAACTTTTTGCAGGGAAAATACTTCCACAACCAGCAGGATGCAGAAAATGCTTTCCAAGAGTTTGTTAAATCCCAAAGCATGGATTTTTACACTATAGGAATAAACATACTTATTTCTCATTGGCAAAAATGTGTTGATTGTAATGGTTTCTATTTTGATTAATAAAGATGTGTTTGAGCCTAGTTATAATGATTTAAAATTCATGACTGAAACCGCAGTTACTTTTGCACCAACTTAATACTGGCTTTGGGCACTCCTGCAAACAGGATTCAGGGAATAGATATCTTTAACAACTTTCAAGATAAATGTCAGGAAGTTGGACTGAATTTGGTAAATTTAGTCAATGTATGTACAGAGGGTACACTTTCCATGACAGGAAAACATGAAGGGTTTATTGCACAGATTAAAAAAGTATTAACAAATCCAGATGCTCTCATTTCTTTTAATTGTATCTTGCATCAACAAAATCTCTGCACTAAAGCTACTGTCTTAAGTGACACTTTGCAACAAGTGATAAGTGTTGTTAACTATATTCCTGCAAATGCAACATGGCATCATCTGTTCTGTAACATGCTAAAGTTGAACGATGAGATAGTCAGTGTGGATTTGTCCTATCATTCTAAGGTGCGTTGGTTATCACAGGGACAGGTGTTAGCCAATATTTTATCTCTGTGAGAACAGATAGTTAAATTTTATGAAGAACAAAATCAGCACTGTGAATTTTTGAAGGAAGATTTCTATAGGAATGCAGCAGTCTGTGTGATATCATGTCAAATCAAAATGACTTGAATATTTCTTTGTAAGGTAAAACTAAGTCTGTATATGATATGTGGCAAAAAACCCCAAGCATTTCAAAAAACAAAGCTATCTTTTTTCAAAACACTTCCTCAAAATGAAACTTGGGTTGAACATTGCCCCCAGTTAGCAAAGGTCATTGATGAGCAGGATGATATATGCGAATGATTTGAAGAATATGTAGCTGTTATAGACGTATTAATTGGAGAATACAAAGAAAGGTTCACTGACTTTGAAAATCATGACATCACATTCAAAGTAGCATGTCAGCCTCACCTAGTTGGTTTTGCCAAGGCACCTAAAGAACTACAGATGGGATTGATTGAGCTCTCAGTAGATGACGTTTTAGAGTCATTGTTTGATGCTAAGAAAACTCCAGTTGAAATGTGGAAAAATGCTGTAGAACACCCTTGCCTTTGGCAACTTGCCTGAAAAGTGCTTTCCTGCTTTTCAAACGCTTATTGCTGTGAATCTACGTTTTCCTACCTAACCCAGATGAAGACACTCTCAAAGTCATAAATGACTTTGATACCCATATAGAGGATCAAGTGAAACTGTGGACCTCCGTGCTGCAACCAAATATTCAAATGCTTCTAACAAATGCAGACACAACAAAGTCATTAAAAGGTTCGGTAACTTTAACATTAACAAATAGATTTCATTTTTTTGAGATTATTAAGTACATAGTAGTTAGATTTTTAGAAAATAATGTGTATTTTTAAGTATATCTAATTGAAGTTTCTTAAATGTGGCCTTATTGATTATAGCTAAATTAATGTGGCATTCCTACATGAAAAGCTTCCCCACCCCTGATCTAGAGGCTATCAGACTGGATAATTCCGACGTTACTAAACGTAACTGCAGTTTGCTATTGGCTTATTTTTCTCTCTCATTTTCTTTATGTTTTAAATTATCTTTCTTTGTATAATTTGATGGCAGTAGTGAAATGAAACTAATCAGTGTTCAAATTGTTTGATTTTTATTGTTTAATAAACTATTAAAACCTCATCATATTTTTTTCTTAAATCCATTGGTTGAAGCCAATCTATTTTTGTTGCTATGAAATAACAGGAATTTTTCAGAAATCATCAGATTTCAGAAAATGTAGAAAGAGTATGGAAAAATGAATAGCCCTAGAGAAAACATCTCAAAATTAGAAAAATGACTTTCTCAAGTTACTGTTCATAACAGTGAGGTTTTTAAGTATTCATTTATTTATAATGTGTTTTACAAAATCTGTTGGGTACTTTCTGTGTACCAAGGCACTGTATTAGGTACAATGATAAACCTTGTAAGGCATGATCCTTGTTTTTGTAGAGTATCACAGTGCTTATATTCTACCAAAGGATATAGACAATAAACAACTAAACAAATGAAGGAGATTCTTATAGATTATAGTGAGAACAATGAAGAAAATAAGTAGGGGAATGTGATACAGAGAACTGGGAAGGGCCTCCTTTAGCAAGTGGTGGTCAGAAAGACCTCTCAGAAAAGGTGATATTTGAGCAGAGACCTGAAAGAGAAGAGAGAATGGGACTACTTTGTCAAAATCTGGGAGAACATTGCATAGAGAACATTGTTGCAGAGAGAAGAGCCAAGGCCTTGCAGGAGTAAAACACACTTGGGGTTTTTGAATAACAGAAAGCAAGCCAGTATGACTGGATCCTAGTGAGCTGGCTGAGTTAGTGCTTAAAGAAGATGTTGGAGAGCCTAGGAGTCTGATAATAGATAAATAGGACTTGGAGGTCTTGAGAACGTATTTGGTTTTGATTCTCAGAACAATGGGAAGCCATTGAAGAAGATTTTCTGTGGAAGGTCATTCACTGAAAAAAAAATTAGCCAGTGGAAATAAAAAAAAAAGTTTTGCAGAGGATGAATATAATGTGTCCCTACTCAGTTGTTTACCTTGATGCCTGGGAATGAAAAACTTTGTTTGACAAATATGGTAAATAAATATGTAATTCAGTTTCTCTACTCTGTTTAGGTAAGGGGGTAGGAGAATGGGAACTCTGAGGTGAATATGTTAAAAAGCAGTTCACTTTCCACTGTCACATCATTCATTCATTTCTTTTTTTCTTTTTTTGTCTTTTTGTTTTGTTTTGTTTTCCACTGTCACATTGTTGCTTGTGCTGCAAGGTATGTTGTCACTAACTTTATTAAAAATCAGATCATTGTTCAGTTTAAGAATTTGTTTTTTAAAGAATGATGTTTTATTTTCTCATAGAAATATGTTTCCTTTGGAAGGCTGGAAATTTCCTTTGTGGATAAAGGAATAACTTAGATTTTAGAAATGTCTTTTGGGATTTTAAGAGGGGTTTTCCTTTAGCTGTTGCCTCTCCAACATTTTCAAATTGCCATACCTTTATTTCTTCAGAGATTAGGATTACCCTGTTTCTTGAGGCTTAAATAAGTTTTATTGCTGGAGCAATGCATCTTTGAGGTCTAGTTGGTCCCAAATAGGAACACGGATGATTATTGATATTCCCTAGGGTAAATCCTAATATTTTGGAGGAATAACCTGCAAAATTACCTTTAGCGGCTCCTGTGGGGTCAAGTTTCCACTCTTTGCAAGCATCCTCTATGATTTGACCCCAGCCTACTTTCCCACATGTCCTATTATTCTCTTACACAAATCTCTGTTGGTTTAAACTGATTTTCCCCAGTTTGGAACTTTTGTGCCTAACATTATTCCTGGTATAGAATAGGTGCATGATAGGTGCTTGTTGAATGGATACCATTCCTTTATTTTCTATCATTTCAAACCCCAGCACTAGTCAAGGAACAGATCAAATCTTAGGTCCTATTATACCATTCCCCAATGAGTCTGCCTCCTCTGCTGAAGGTAAACATCAGTCACAAACTTGCTCTGTTCTATCATTATGTTTATTTGATGACTGCCCATCTCCATACTAGCCTCTGGCTCCATGAAGGCGACCTAGACCTTGTCTGGCTTGCTCATCGTTGTATTCTGAGTACCTGGCACATGGTACGCACTCTATAAATAGTTATTGGATAATGAATAAGTACTGTCTTGTGATGTTTCTCCTATTTTTTTGATACCTAGATCATTTAATGCTGTTTTACTTTTCGCATGTTTGCCTGGTGTTCTGAAGTGGTTTCTGAGAGAGGCCATAGAACATACTTGTTAAGAGAATGAGCTCTAAAGCTAGGCTGGCTGAGTTCCAATTCTGGCTAGGAGACTTAATAGCTATGGGACACTGGGTGAGTTAGTTAACCTCTTTGTACCTCAGTCATCTCATCTGTAGCATAGGGATAATAGAGCTTACTTCTTAGGGTACTTGTAAAGATTACATGGATGGGTTAGCTAGGCCCACAATTTGTGTGCAAAAAAAAAAGCTCTGAATACCAAAAAAGCTCTGAAAACCAAAAAAAACCCCCACTTTATTTGGTATTTTAAATGTCAAAACGCAGGTAGCAAAACCTCACTTGAACTGACATGAGGGTATTTATAGTCTTTATCTTAGTTAATGTTAATCTTTATTTGGTTTTGTTGTAGAATTACTAATATGTTTATGAAGTAGTGCCACAGATCCTACTGGGGTATTACATAATGTATAGTATATGCAGGTTATTTCCTATCTAAAAGTCTGGACATTTCTAAATTTGGACACATATCTGGCACCAAGATTTTCAGATAAGATTTTGTACACCTTACAGTAAAGTGCTTAAATCAGGGCCTTGCACATAGTAAGTTGTTGCTGTGGGTGGTGGAGATTAGGGAGGTAAATGAACTACTTTATCTTTCCCAGTTCTTTGCTCATAATGGTTACTATGTAAATGGTTACCATGTAAATATGTGCGGATTTATTCATGCAACAACTCTGAATAGAGAGGGCTGGCTGTATGGTCCTCATATCAAAAGAAAACAGATATGGCAGAGTCACGTGATTGAAATGAGCCAAGACCCAAGTCTGTCCGTATTCTCTTATCTAGTACCATTAAGAGTAATTTTTTTTTTCTTTTTGTTATTTAAACCAAACTATGCTTCTTTAGGATAAGAGAGTCTTTTTTGGGAGGTAGGGGGAGATTCAGTTAAGAACTTATATTAAGTAAGATACTTATTAGACACTTATTCTTTGCAATTGCTAAACATTTATTGAACTCTTACTGTGTATAGGAATCTGTATTAAAAGTGGGAGAAAAGTATATAACAAATGAGACATGGCCTTCAGCAGCTCCGGCACCACCCATGGTTGTTACATGGGAATGTGAACATACATTACAGCATTGCAGTTATTTCCTTCGTAACCTTGACATCATTGATATTGTAAACATAAAAAGGAAAACCCAAGAGTCAATTAAACTCTTCTTAGTGCTCACTATTATGAATTGGGCTTTAATTATCCTAACTGCCCCCCCCCACACAATGTTATCACTGTATGGCATTTTGGCAGCCTTTTATTTCTAACTAAACATAAAAAAAATATGTTTTCTATTGATCTCCTTTATCAATATACAAGTGATATATTTTCTTTGTTATTTTGTTTTTGTGGGGTTGCCAGTAATTACATGTCTCAAAGAATTTTTCTGGAATGTTCTTGTGGTTGGAAAGTAGTTCTTGAAAGCATTTTGCCAGTTTGTTCAACAAATATTTATTAAGTTCCCATTATATTCCAGGCATTGCAGTCATCTAAACAAATAGAATCTCTGTCTGGTGCTCTGTCCACTACTTTGGGTCCC
Organism: Lepilemur ruficaudatus; assembly: GCA_963574885.1. Lineage (NCBI taxonomy): Eukaryota > Metazoa > Chordata > Mammalia > Primates > Lepilemuridae > Lepilemur > Lepilemur ruficaudatus. Next base: position 18,545 of record CAUYRT010027535.1, on the reverse strand, counting down.
TCAAACTGGAACACATGTACTGAGTGAGCAGGGTGGTGACATGGGAGTGTGCCTCAAGAGCTACAAAATAAAGCAGCATGTTTTTTTTTTTTTTTGAAGCATCTCTTTTACACACAGATTTAGAAGAGTATTAACTGGCAACTAACTTAAAATATTTAAAAATATTTCAACAAACTCAGATATTGCTTTAGAATGCAATATTTATAGAAAATTTGAGGTAAAACCCAATACTTCAGAGAAAGTCTTTTCTTGTAAGGGAAGCTGTGGTAACCTTGGGGTGACCCTTCGGAAAGCATTGAGGTGGTGCTTTTAGCGAAACACCTACACATTTTTATAGCCTTAAATTCCCATGATGACCTGTGGGAAGGGTAATGGGTATTAATGTTTTTCTGTGTCCAGTTTCTTTTAGCCCAAGGGTACATGCTGGTTACTCTTGGTCTAATGGTCTAAAAATCTTATTCTAACAGAGTTTCTAATGTCAGTGGGTAATGACTAAGAGTGACAGTGAAGGACCTGCCAAGGGACTGAGATCTTTAGAATAGAGGTTGTTAGAACCCAAGGACCATGAACTTAAAGTAGTACAGTTGATGGGGCCAGAGCTTTGCCCTATTCTGTGTACACTTGCCTGTCTCACAGATTTGAAGTTCATTTTTGCTAACTTTAAAGCTGCTTTCATTTACAACACATTCAATGTACAAATTGCTTTGTTAATTGCTTGCCACTGAAATAGTTAATACTAGAAGAAAGTTGACAAGGATTATGTACTTTGAGATTGAGAAAAAGTTTCTACAGTTTGAGATGGTTTTGAAAATGGGCCAGCAGTGCATTGGAGGGATGCCTGTTACAAAGTGATGGTTTAATTTGCTCCAGATGAGAAAGATGAAGAAAAAGGCAAGTGAAGAAAGGAGGTGAAAGTAAATGGGGGGGGTAAGTCAAACACTAAATCTTTCAACTGATTTTCATAATTGCTGTCCCACTTTCATTATCCCATGCCAGACACTGTTCACAGGGCCTGACATTGTTGTACTGTTGTGCTACTGCTCAAAGCTTGTAAGGCTTTGAATATAGAGGATAGTGATTAAGGGATAGTCTGTATATTCTATATGTGAAGTGCTTTTATAGTCTATTCAGTAAAAGGGAATAAGAGAGTTTTGCTTCTTGGTCCCACTTTTTAAAAACACTATACATTTCTAAAGAACGTTTCAACAAAGATTCTCTGTTCCACTCTTGGATATTTCTTAGTGGGAAGGTAGTAGTGTTTAATGGCTAAGATCTTGGGCCCTGGAATAACAAGCTTGGGTTCAAATCCTGACTTTTCCTCTTATTGGGCAACTCACTTCACCTCTCTGAGCCTTGCTTGTCTCCTCTGTAAGCTATCTCATTTGGCTGTTTTAAGGTTTAAATGAAATAATGCATATAAAGTGCTAAGCACAGTTCAAGCCACATACTAGATATAACTATTCTTATTATTGACTCTTTTCATAGATTTGTGGCTGAAATAGTTGAAAACTTGGAGCATATTATAGGAGCTTTGGCAATCATATATGAAGTAGAAATGTGAGGGAAATTGGATGTCTTCTTTATTTATATTATCTTAATCCCAGCTGGAATGCTATTTCTTGAATGTGTATCTCTTAAATAGTGAGTAGACTGTTAAGAAGTAACACTAGTTTTCTGGCAGACAAGGAAGTTTATGGTTAATGCTTGGCTTATTACTTACTCAAATATGGCATCACATTGAATGGAAGGAAAATGTCAGTTTTTAATACAGTTAACCCAGTATATATTAAAATATGATACTATGTAGTTTAATAGGATTTAAAATTTTGATATTCATTTTAAAGAAGAGTAGAGATGCCGGAAAATGTATGCTAAAAACAATGTTGTCTTTTAAACATGAAAACATTTGGTTTTCTGATTATCACAGAGGTCACACATTTTCCTGTTTATCTCCAATTGTTCCAGATTTCAAGTCCCAAAGAAGAAAATACCGAAGCCTTTATAATACTTAAGCCATTGGGAAGAGGTATAATTCTGTTTGAATAATGTTTTTTAAATAGACTTTGAGTTGTTATGGTTACCTTGAGCTTTTATTTTAGTTACTCTAGCAGCAAATGAAATAATACCTTTAGAGATGATAAAAATGCCTTAGCAGTTTTGATAAATGAATGGATAAACCTAAATGAGTTACTGAGAGCAGCTTCAGGTGTTGGAGGGGTAGTCTAACCTTTTGAGTTGAAAGTACATCACATACCTTTCCTGCTCTCATACATGATGCCCTTCCAATCTCAGACATATAATGAGACAGATGATCCTTGGGGAACCAGGTTGGTTGTAAAATGCCGCAGTCACAGAGAAGGGAAAATGCCAGGTAACACATTGGTAATATACTGTATATTCACAGATTTTCTTACAGTTATTACAATAGTGTGCATACAGGTGCTTGAAAAACTTAGCTCACTATATTGATGAGATATATTATTTATTAGCAGTGATGATATTATTTATTAGCAGTGATGCCTATATTTATAAATAGTGATCATTGTCAGTATCATTTGAAGATGAAAAAACAATGTTTGAAAGTGTTTTTTAGAGCAGTTAGGCTTACTCTACCATTAAGTAATTAGCTCAAATGTTAAATAAAGGTAATGCCCTTTATTTATAGAGCACCTTTCCTTTGAAGCATGGTTAACTGTCCTTATTTTATTTACTCCTGTAGACTATGCAAAATGAGTTTAAGGAACTTGCAGAAGGGTCACATCCTGGGAGGTAGAGCTAGGAGTAGAATGTAAGGCCCTTGGTTTCTAATCCAGTGCTTCTGCAGTGATGATATAAAAAGCCCCTTAGTCCAAAGGATCCTTTAATATTTCTAGACTTTCAGTTAATGGAGTGAAACCAAAATGTCAATATTGGAGACACCATCATTCTATATCTATACACGTTCTTGCACAATTTGGTATTTATCAAAATGAGTTTTGGGTTTATAAAGGGATTTCTTATGTGCCTTTAGCACCGTATAGATGCAGTATCTATTTAAACATTAATGAACAAGTGTTAGTTGGGCAATTATTAATATATATAAAGCACTCTACCAGGAGGGATAAAATATATCCACTGCCCTGAAATAGCTTACAGTCTAGCCAGGGGTAACAGAGAACATGACATAAATTGGTACTAGTATTAATGCCAATTATAGCACTCACCATGAGTCTGGCACCATTCCAAGTGCCTTCTATGCAGTGACATATTTAAATGATATAACAATGCTACAAAGTAGGGACGATTACTACCACCACTTGACAGATGAGAAAACCGAGACACAGAGGAGCTGGGTAACTTGTCCAAGGTTACGTACCGTGGAAGAACTAGGAATAAAATCCATGCATTCTGATTCTTGAGTCTGTGCTTTTAACTATAATTCGTTTCATTCTACCTCTGATGGGGGGCATTATATAAGAGAGCATGATAGCTAAAAAAGGCGTGTTAGAAAACATATTCTAGAGAAACAAAAGAAGTGATCAGAGGAGGGTGTTAAAGTTGGCAGGGTATTTTGAAGACAAACTTTTTAAGGAGTTCTTGTTTAAAAGCAAGGGAAGTATTTCTGAATATTTTGATGTCCAAGACTGTGTGTGTGCATGTGTGTGCACAGGTGTGTCTGTATGTATGTTCATGTGTGTTTATTATGAATTGGAAAAAACTTAGAGGGTAAATCAAATTGAGGATCCTTCTATTGACAGCCAATCAGAGCTCTGTTTTTATATACAATATTGGACTTCACAAACCTGTATTTTAAAAAATATTTAACAACTTTATAGAGATAATTCACACACTACACAATTCACCCATTAAAATGTACAATTCAATGGTTTTTAGTATATTGAAAGTTTGGAAACCATCACCACAATCAATTTTAGAACATTTTCATCACCTCAAACAGAGAAACATGTTTTGAAACAAATGTGGTCACAAAGACAATAGAACTAGTGTGCCTATTGGTATTTGCTCCTGTACCAAAATGTTCATGATCTCTGCTCAGTATAACTCAGATCTTAGGCTTTTTAAAAAAATTGTTTGCAATCTATCTCCAAATGGATGTAAAACTCCTCTTCCTTTTAATTTCATTTTGATTAATGAGTAGTCTTTTAAGGCTGAAGTCCCCAACCCCTGGGCCACAAAGTGGTACTGGTCTATGGCCTGTTAGAGACCTAGCTGCAGAGCTTCTCTGAATCCTTGCCCCCCAATTCATGGAAAAATTGTCTTCCATGAAACTGGTCCCTGGTGCCAAAAAGTTTGGGGACCACTGTTTTAAGGGATTATTTATCTGATTTTGAATTCTCAATTCAAATTGATTAAATAAATTTGTTCATTATGTATATTTCATAAAGGTGTTGCTATTAGTACTAAATAACAAAGCCAGACTATTATTTAAAAACAAAACTGCTTCATATGAGAAGTAACATTCATAGGGTGTCGGGCAGTTGGGAGGGGGGAGGGGGAGTTGAGTAAATCCACACCTAACTGATGTGGTGCATGCTTTCCAGGGGATGGACATACTTGTTGAGCAGTGCAAAGGCAATTTATGTAACCAAAATGTTTGTACTCCCATAATACTCTGAAATAAAAAAATAAATAAAAACAAAACTGCTAAACCCATTAATGTGAATGGCTACCTCCTTGTCTGTGTATGCTCTATAATGGGCCAGAGCCAGAGATGCCTGAGAAATTTTATGTGTACACACTTGTATTTTTTAATATTTCTAAAGGTTATACCTGATGTAGGTTACTAGTGGATAAGTGATTCAGGTAAAAGCAACTCCCCTACACCTTTTTTGGCTGGGGTGTAGTATTGGGGTGATGTGTTATAGAAAATGTCTTATAAAATGTATTCCATGATATTGTGTGCAGATATTATGAAATAATTTGGAATTTTTAAATTTTTCAGCCACTGGCTTTTCAGCTACTCAGGCTTCGCAGAAATATACAGTTAGCATTATAGTCAAGGACTACATTTCTATCTAGTGGGAGTTACCAAGCCAAACATCTGTGTGTGTGTTGGGGGAGGCAGGGTGTTCCCAGGATTTCATTAAAGTAATAAGTTACAGTCAGTATTATCTTTCAGGCTACAGAATCATTATTTACTTTTCATTATTAAAAATAATCTTTAGACATAATTAGATATCTTAAAGAACATCGGTGTCTTTTAAAATGAGTTAATCTTAGATTGGTCTCTTTTGCTACTTACGATTTTACTTACTTTTAACTTTACCTACTTATTCTTTCAAAATGATTTTGAAATGTCATTTTATGCTTCCTCAGAATTCTTTTTTTTTTTGGCCAGGAATACTATGTTGAGAGTATTTTTTAATACTTATACACACACACACACACACACACACACACACACACACACACATACTTGGGTTGAGTTTCTACTCAGGGGCCAAAGTAGTTGAAGTTAAAGTGAGTTGATAAACTCAGTGATTTGCTGTGAATCTTAAGTGTATTTTTTATTTGCTTAGATGGATTCTCTGCTTTGCCATGTGTGATAAAGGTGTGATTGACCTCACAGCTAGCAAATAGGATAGAATCGGACAAGATGGCACTACTTTCAATAGAAGAAGAAAATTAAGTATACCTTTATATTAATTATATGGAAGCAGATTTTATCTCTAAGGTTAATAGTTGATATCACCTGTAGCCAGGGAATGAGGTACTATGGAGGGTTTTTTTTTTTTTTTTTTTTTTTTTAAGGATGCTTGAGTTTGAAATTTTGGTGTCTATATAATGGTACTGTCTTTTATAAAGGTTAGATTTTGCTTATTAAGCCATTGTGATATTGGACTATGTGAAAAGGGGATAGAAATATGCTCATTTAAGGCAAGCCAAATTGGACTTTATAAGAGGGCCATTCCAAATGAGGTAGTGTCACACCAATTAGGAAAGAGGATTTTGAGTAATGTGAATATTGAGTTTTCTGTGACTTAAAATATCACTTATTGATTTTAAAAAATGAACCCATTATAATATACTTATAAACTATTACTTTACAATAGTTTGATTTTCTGCTTAAGTCAGTGCCTAAAGTGGGTATAGCCTTAAATGGTTTAGAATGACTCTGCACTTGGGTTAGGTACATCTACCTGTTTTAGATGGAGCTGCTTTATCTGCAGATAAAGGAGATTCACTAGCTTTACTTAGCCTTACTATGTAGGGCAGCACCTTATTTCTCTATTGAGAGAAAATGAGGTATTTTATACAAATTCATTTAACAAAATTAGTGAGTACCTTCTCTGACCCAGGTGCTGGGGATGCAATAGTGAACAAGGCAAAGTCCTGTCTTCATTCTGTGAGGCAGTCACAGTATTCTATTCACTCTTTTTGTTTTTTAAGAACATTTCATCCAAAGGAATGGGAAAATGGGCAGGAAAATCACACTTCTTCCATTTACGCATTCGATGTAGCATTTGCATACATCACATATCCCACTGGCCAGAACTTAGTCCAATGGTGACACTTAGCTATAAGAGAGGCTGGATAATGTGGCTCTTTACTGCATGGCCATGTGCCCAGCAAAGAATTTTATTACTGTGTGAGAAGGGAAGAACAGATATTGGGGGATAACTAACAGTCTCTGCTATACATTGTCTCAAATATAAAACTTGAGTCTTTGGTCAATTTCATGACTTATCTGGAAATATTATCTCTTAAACAATTGGATACACATCTGCTTCAGGGCAAAAACTCAAACTTGTCAGCAGGACATGAAAACCCATCATGACTTGACTCCGGCCTGTCCCTCTAGCTCCTCTCTCACCCCTTCCAATGTTGCATTCTAAGTTGCAGCCTTACTGGGACTACTTGGCATTTCGCTGAAGTGGTCATGCTCTCTCTCACCCTCACACATTTGCACTTGATAGTTTTCCTGAAATGCTGACTACTTCTTGTCCCTCAGGGATCAGTTTAGATGGCACCTCCTCTGGGAAGATTTCCTGGAGCCTTGTTTACCTCACAGCCCTGGTAGGAGGTGTTTCTTCCTTCCCTCCCTTTCCCTTCCCTTCCCTCCCTCCCTCCCTCCCTTCCTTCCTCCCTCCTTCCCTCCCTCCCTCCCTCCCTCCCTCTCTCTCTCTCTCTCTCTTTCTTTCTTTCTTTCTTTTCTTTCTTCCCTTTTCTTTCGTCCTTCATTCCTTCCCCTGCCTGCCTCCCTTCTTTCCTTTCTTCCTTCCTTCCTTTCTTTCTTTCTCTCTTTCTCTCTCTGTCTCTGTGTCTCTTTCTCTGTCTCTCTCTCTCTCTCTCTTTCTCAACGGGGTCTTGCTCTCTTGCCCAGGCTAGAGTACAGTAGTATGATCATAGTGCACTATAGCCTCCCAACTCTTGGACTCAAGTGATCTTCCCACCTCAGCCTCCCGAGTAGCTTGGATTACAGGTACACACCACCACACCTGGCTTATGTTTTAAAATTTTTTTAGAGGCAAGTTCTTGCTATGTTGCCCAGGCTGGTCTCGAACTCCTGGCCTCAGGTAGTCCTCCCCCCTTGGCCTCCCAAAGAGTTGAGATTATAGGCATGAGCCATCATGCCTGGCCTTCTATATATTTTTATAGTATTGTTTGTGCCTCTCTTTAGCAAGCTTTGTTTTTAGTTCTCTGTCTCTCCTACTGGATTGTGAATTCTGTGAGGGCAGGAGCCAAATCAGTTATCTGTGTACTATGGCATGATACCTTGCCCAGAGTTGAGTTTAGTTAATGTTTGTATATTTAGTTTACCAATTATGGCTCCTTTAGCCATAAGCTGGCAGCTCTTTTTATGTGACACCTGAAAATTACAATATTTAGAGTATTTTCCAGTAGCCAGGACTGGGGTAATTTTATAATAGGTATGGGTAAAATCAGATAATTTGGAATGAATATCAGATGACTACAAGAGGCAGTATAAGAAATAGATGTATAAGAGTAAGAAGGAGCCCTAAGGATCTTTTAATCCAATTCTTCTAATTTTAAAATGATACATAAGTACTGAAAAGAGAGAAGTTAAATTACTTGCTCAAGGTCCTCTATCTTCAAGGAGCTTGCATTATTGTTGGACAGATGATACATATAGACATGAAAAAGACTGAGAAAAAAAGGTGCCAAAAGAGTAGAAAAGGTTGGAATAGACAAGGTAGGTATGACTAAGAAGCTAGGCTTTAAAGTGATCCTTGGTGGCCGGGTAGGATTTTGATACGAGAAGACATTCGGGATATAGGGAATGTATAAATAAAGGTGTAAAGATAAAGTTGTACAATAGAATTTTGGGATCTCTTCAGTTGAGTGCTATTTATTAGTAATAGAGAGAGCAGAAAAATGGAGCCAGAAAGTGGAGGGACTTGAATAACAGGCTGCTAAGGGAAACCATTGGCAATGTTTGGTAGGTGAGTGATACAATGAAAATAATTTTGGGATGTTTTATCTGACTGACAGGTATGCTGGGTTGAAGGCTGACTGGGTCATGAAATTGGCACATTGTCTAACATGCCAATTTAAAAATACGAACTTAATGGATTCTTGTTTTTGCTCAAAGGCGGAAACATGTACACCATCAATTCCTATGATAATTAACATAACAATGTCAGTGTTTTTCTAAATGGAAAAAGTAAGCCCAAGCAGCAAGCTCGTAATATTAGTAATGTGCATGTATTAGTCATGACATACTGTAGATAATTGTATAAAGTCTCATGTTATGCCAATAAACTGTAAAAATTCCTGAAGTAATTGAGAGTGTGGTAGCAGCTGCAGCATCAGCTTGTGGTATTTTGTGTCGTTCAGAGACTAGGCAAATTAACATGAAGTGGCAGGAACCCTCCCAATGCATTTGGGTGTCATTTTGTTCACAAATGGTTTTTTAGAAAGTGAAAATGGTATATTGTATTTTGGTACAAAATACAAAAAACAACAGGCAGAATTCTATATCATACATAAAACTTCATCTAAAAATGAAAAGCATGAGGGGAGAAACTTTAATTCATGTTCCTGTGAGAAAATTATGACTGTGTATAGACAAAAATATATGCACAGAGCAAGATTTGTTATATAAGTAGTATAGCTCATGTGTATATATATATGTGTGTATTTCTTTAAGGGCAATAAATGTGTGGGCCTGGAGGGGACCTGTGGATGGCTTTAATGCAGGCTTTTGACAGTCTATGAGTTTATAGCTTCACATACATATTAATACTTGTTTTTTTTAAGGACCTATATGGGAACAGTTTGTATTATCATTTTTCTTTCTCCTAAGAATTAGAGGGAAATTTCCAGTTTAGTGAAGTTTCATTTAAATTATGTTAATTTGAGTCTAGAAAATTTGCAAAACGTTTTTTAGGAAATCTGTCCCAAAAATATTTGTTTCAGATGGTATACAATTAAATGCATAAATACCTATTCCATAACATCTTTGTACTTCAACATAATTTAAATTTATGTAGGCTTTTGAAAATTAAAAGCACTTAACAAACAAAAAAAGGTCATTTTTCTATGATTTCTTTTCCTACTTTGTTAGCCCATCATATACTTTTTTTGAGTGTGTGACTGGCATAATGTCCTCAAGGTTCATCTATGTCATAGCGTGTTATAGAATTTCCTTCCTTTTTTAGTCTGAATGATATTCCGTTGTATGTATATGCAGTACCACAGTTTGCTTATCCATTCATCCATAGATGGACACTTGGGTTGCTTCCACCTCTTGGCTATTGTGAATAATGCTACTGTGCACATGGGTGTGAAGATATCTCTTCAAGACCCTGCTTTCAATTCTTTTGTGTATATACACAGAAGTAGAGTTACTGTGTTACATGGTAATTGTTTTTCATCCTTTTTGTTTTTCTTGAGTCTTCTGAGATTCTACCATCCTTTTGTTTTCCTCTGTAGAATCAGTAGTAATGTCCTCACTTTCATTTCTGACTTTAGATTTTTTTTTAAGAGATAGGGTCTCACTGTGTTGCCCAGGATGGAGTACAGTGGTGTGATCATAGCTCACTGCAGCCTTGAACTCTTCTAAATGCTAATTTAAATTTTTTTTGTAGAGATGAGATTTTGCTGTGTTGCCCAGGCTGGTCTGAAACTCCTGGCCTGAAGTGATCTTTCCATTTGGCCTCTCAAAATGAGCCACCATGCCTGGCTGTATCATATATTAATACTTCTTATGCCTATAGAACAATATGAAAATCTGTAATAACCAGTTATTGGCATATATGCCACTTTAAGACTAATTGTCATGATATTTAAGGGAAGTCATGCTATTAAAAGTGCCTTTAAAGACATAAAATCAGTTCTGATGATTTCCCAGCTAAAACCTATTGAAAAACATTTTTTCTAGTTCCCAATCTGATTGAAATCCTAATTGAAATCCTTAAAATAATAATTTGCAATGTAGTATGTAATAGAATCATTCAATATACATCAGCACCTGTCCTGTCTATCCAATACTACTTCAACATTGTGAACATAGAATTATAGAGTAGTTGTGGTTAAGTGTAGACTCTAAGTCTGACCTAAAATCTGACTCTGCCACTTCTACTTGTATTTAACTCATTTCACTGAGTCATGGTTTGGTTTCCTCATCTCAAATGGAGAAACAAGAGATTTTATAGGAATTAGATAATCTATGTGAATGTTTGGCACAGTACTTAGAATATCGTAAAATTCAATGGATGTTGGCTATTGTTATTTTATACAAATATTAACTGGTTATCAAAGGAATTTTGGCTGTTAGTTTCAAATTTATTTTTCCATCTATTTTATTTAAAACATCTGTATAAGAAGAGCTGAGTATAGTGGCTCATGCCTGTACGTGCTTTGGGAGGCTGAGGTGGGAGAATCACTTGAGGCTGGAGAATTGCTTGAGGCCAGGAGTTTGAGACCAACCTGGGCAACATAGCAAGACCCAGTCTCTAAAAAACATTTTTAAAAATTAGCATTTAGAGGCATTTGAAGCTGCAGTGAGCTATGATTGTGCCACTGCACTCCAGCCTGCATGACAGAACAAGACCCTGTCTCTAAAATAAAACAAAACAAATCAAAACAAAACATCTATACATGAAGAAATAACAAAAGAATGAGGTAAATGACATTTATCAAGTAGTAGGGATCATTTTTATCAGGCAAATTACTTATTGTGGTCGATTATTTGGACAAATAATTGAAAAAGAAACATGACAAAAATGACCACCAGACTATGAATGACTTTGCTTTTGACTCATATTGACAGAATTTGCTTTAAATTGTTTCACTTTTAGGAAGGAGCCTGTTTTTTTTCCTTTATTTCAGCATATTATGGGAGTACAAATGTTTAGGTTATGTATATTGCCCTTGCTCCCCACCCCGTCCCCCCGAGTCAGAGCTTCAAGAGTGTCCATCCCCCAGATAGTGCTCATCGCACTCATTATGTATGTATATATACATACATAATGTATGTTTTACATACATTTTATTATGTAAAGTACTTTTTAGTTTTGTTTTATATACAGTGTCCATGGTTATTAGCTATACTTTGTAGGAAGAACGGGGAAAAAATGCGACTACTTCACCTTTTAGAAGAAGTTTGACTTATTTTATTTTTGGCCTTGCTGAATTTTTGTTAGTTATTATGATTTAATTAGATCTCAAAACTTGATACTTGAAACAAATGCCTGTCCTAACTCAGGAGATATTTTGGAGTGGCTTTATATGCCATTTTGTGGCATTGGCAATAATACTATTTAAAGTTATCTTTATATAGGCAACAACATTTCCTTAGTTTGTAAGACAAAGCGCTAAGTCTATGAATTATTTACCACAGAGACAAGAGTCTGTTATACCTTTAAGAATTTACTTATTTGAAAAACATGTTTGAGATAAGGGCAATAAAAGTGGAGGGATATACAGATGAAATACATTTCACAGAGAGAAAAATTTTGAAGTCAGAATGGGGGAATAATGTCATACTGAATTCAGTGATGTAATTATATATCAGACTTAAGTAATGATTAAATGTACATGTTATTGCAGCACCAGTTAACTAGCAAGCACATAATGCTTGTTAAAATCCTTTAGGGACAAAATATTGGCACAGGTTATTGTTTTACATGCTTTGACACAGTAAATATAGATTGAATCAAATCAAAGGCTATCTGCTTTAACAATAAATTTTCTAAGTGCTCCAGTATTTTACTGTGAATTTACTTTGTCCTTTGTGTTGTATTACTCTTAAGGGAGTTAGAGAGTATGGCATCAAAATAATAGTAATAGCAAAGCTTTCCCCTTCTCTTGCAATTGAGGTGCACTGATGAAGGAGGAAAAAGATCCATTGATTGTCATGTAAGTGCAGTTTAATCTAGAATAATAAAATGTTCAGGGCTGAGTGAGACCAAATATATCAACCCTCTCAAATTATAGATGAGGAAACTGAAGCCCAGACATATTAAGAGATCTTGGAAAGGTAATAAGCTACTAAGAAGGAACTAAGACTTGCTAAGATTCTCTCTGATCCTGGGGCTATTGTGTTTTCATTAGATGGTTCAGTGAGGAAAGACTCAGACCTGGAATCTGTCCTTAAAGAGTCTACTGGAAGAGATGGGAAAGGCAAAAGTAGTTATAATATTTGGTAGACAGTGACTTTTCCAATAAAAGAGGTTTAAATAAAGTTTTGTGAAATTTAATTCTTTCAGCATTTAGCAATGTACTTCAATTTTGTACTATGAATACATATAGAAAAAGATCAGAAATCTTGATATTTCCAGACTCTTTTAGAAAAAACATCTCCAAGTTTATTAATTTTTATTATGAAAAATTATATTCCTAGGATAAAAATGTGAATAATGATGCCTGGTTTACAGTATTTCATAATTTACTTAACCTAAGATATGTTTATATAAATAAATATGTATTAAATGAATAATGTACAAGTTATATGTGTAATTTTAAGACTAGATTCAGTGGGTAGAAATTTCAAAGAGTTAGATGTCACCTTCAGTGTAAGGAGATTTTATAATAAAGCATTTGAGATGTAGAATGGGTCATCTCAGAGTAAAGGGAGTTGCCCTTTCTGGAAGTGGTCAAGGGAAGGCTAGTTGACCTCTTAGAAAGGAAGACAGTTTAGAGATAAATTAAGCATTGTGTAGGTGGTAAAACCCAAATGATCTGTGAAATTCCCTTTGAACTTTGAGATTTTATGATTTCAATGATTTTAAATTGGGCCTAAACTTTGGAGACACAGGCATAATTCAATTTCATTTTTATTTTTCCTATTATTTACATCTTGTATTAGTGTGGTACATTTGTTACAACTGTTGAACCAATATTGACACATTATTATTAACTAAAGTTCGTAGTGTACATTAGGGTTCACTCTTTGTGTTGTATAGTTCTGTCGATTTTGAACAATGCATAGTCTTATATCCACTACTATAGTACCATACAGAGTACTTTCACTGTCCTAAAAGTCTCCTGTCCCCCATCTATTCATCTGTACTCCCTCTGAACCTATGGAAGCCACTGAACTTGTTACAGTTTCTATAGTTTTACAGGGATAGTTTAAATATTTTATTTTTCTCATTTTCTACAAGAGAAATCCTTTATTTACCAATTTTTAGAGTGGTAAAGTGTGATGTCTAACCGTCTATCATTGTAGAATAACAGCTTCATTATCTTTAGGTTATGTAATTTTTGCATTTTATTTTATTTTTCAAATTTAATCATATTTTATTTCATAATATTAAGGGGGTACAAATATTTTAGGTTACCTGGATTGCTTTTGTAATGGTTGATTCCCAGATCTAGGTGTGCCCATTACCAAAATAGTGTTCATAGTACCCATTAGGTAGGTTTTCCCTCCTCCCCTCCCCCCAGTTGATTTCCACTGGGTTTTGCTTCTTTCTCATGTACTCACTATTAAATTGGAACTAACTGATGAAGTTATGTTTTATATTATAATTTCACCAATTTTGTATTCATCACAGGAACATATAGCACTAACATATTTTAATATGTACCTCATAGACTGGAGGAATTTAAGCAGAAGGCCAGATTTTGCCTGTGTGCTGGAGATTTCCCACCGTAATAGGATATGAATGTATTGTCTTTTACTTTGTAATGGTGGTCAATATAATATTATTAAGTGTTTCATTTCAATATAGATCTTTCATGTGCCTTCTATTTTTTTTTATTATAAAGGCACTTCACACAAATGGCAAAATATTTTAAAAATCCCAAAGTATCCATGAAAAATAAATCTTCTCTTTCTGGAAGCAGCTATTGTTATTTTTGATTGTTTGCTTTGCTTACAGATTTTTTATGCAAATACAAGCATGTGTGTATCTTCTCTTTTAAATACAAATGAGAGTACATTTTGCACACTTATCTATGCCTACCTTTTTTCAAAAAAAGCATAATCTATATTAGATCTTTCCCTACCAGGACATAATCTCCTACCTTATTCTTTTATTTCTCATATATTTTTTAAAAATTAAGATGTAATTCACATACCATAAAATTCATCTTTTTCAAGCATACAATTCAGTGTTTTTTTTTAGTTTGTTCACAGAGTTGTGCAGCCATTACAACTATTTAATTCTAGGACATTGTCTTCAAAAGACCTGTAAAACATTGATGAAAGAAATTGAAGATGACACAAAAAAATGGAAAGATATTCCATGTTCATGGATTGGAAGAACCAATACTGCTAAAATGTCCATACTACCCAAAGCAATCTACAGATTCAATGCAATCCTTATCAAAATATCAATGACATTTTTCACAGAAATAGAAAAAATAATCCTAAAATTTATATGGAATCACAAAAAACCCAGAGTATACAAAGCCATTCTGAGCAAAAGAACAAAAGTGGAGGAATCACATTACCTGACTTCAAATTATAGCACAAAGCTATAGTAACCAAAATATCATGGTACTGGCATCAAAACAGATACATAGATCAGTGGAACAGAATAGAGAACCTGGGAATAAATCCATGCATCTACAGCAAAGGTGCCAAGAACATACACTGGGGAAAGGACGGTCTCTCGAATAAATGGTGCTGGGAAAACTGGATGTCTACATGCAGAAGAAACTGGCCCATCTGTCACCATATACAAAAATCAGTGCAAATAGATTAACTATTTCAATGCCAGACCCCAAACTGAAACTACTGGAAGAAAACATAGGAGAAATGCTTCATGACATTGGTCTAGGCAAAGAATTTATGACTAAGACCCCAAAAGCACAGGCAACAAAAGTAAAAATAGACAAATGGGATTACCTTGAACTTAAAAGTTTCTGCACAGCAAAGGAAAAAATCAACAGAGTGAAGAGACAGCCTATAAAATGGGAGAAAATATTGGCAAACTATCCATCTGACAAAGGGTTAATATTCAGAATATATAAGGAACTCAACTCAATAGCAAAAAAACAAATAATCTGATTTAAAATGGGCAAAAGATCTGAGTAGACATTTTGCAAAAGAAGACATACAAATGGTCAACAGGTATATGAAAACATGTTCAATGTCACTAATCATCAGGGAAATGAAAATCTAAATTGCAATGAGTTATCAACTCACCTCAGTTAGAATGGCTATTATCAAAAAGAAAACAACAAAAAATGCTGGCAAGGTTGTAAAGAAAGGGGAACTCTTATATATTGTTGGGAATATAAATTAGCCTTTCTTTCTTAATACCTTTATGTTCCATATAATGATGGTTCTGTCAACGAGGGACTGCATATATGATGGTGGTCCTATAAGGTTAGAATGGAATGGAAAAATTTCCATCACCTAGGGACATCATACCTGTGGTAAGGTCATAGCCCAATGCATTACTCACATGTTTGTTGTGATGCTGGTGTAAACAAACCTATTGTGATGCCAGTTGTATAAAAGTAGTGTATAGCACATATAATTATATATAGTACATAATACTTGTTATGATAATACATGACTATGTTACTGGCTTATATATTTATTATACTGTACTTTCTATGAGTGTTTTAATTAATTTTTTTCTAGAGGTAAATATGAGTATAACTATCATTATTTTAAAATATACTTCAACTTACAAAAAAAAGTGAACTGTAAACAACCCTGGCAGGTCCTTCGGGAGGTATTCCAAAAGAAGGCATTGTTATTATAGGAGGTGTCAGCTCCATGCGTGTTATTGATCTGAAGACCTTCCAGTGAGACAAGATGTGGAGCTAGAAGACAGTGATATTGTCCCAAAGTGTTAGGATTACAGAAAAAAAAAAACAGTGGTATTGATGATCCTGACCCTGTGTAAGTCTAGGCTAATGTGTATGTTTGTGTCTTCATTTTTAACAAAAAAGTTTGAAAACTAAAAATTATTTTTGAAATATACAAAAGCTTATAGAATAAGGATAGAAGGAGAAATACTTTTGTACACCTGTACAAGGTGTTTGTATTTTAAGCTAAGTGTTATTACAAAAGAATCAAAAAGTTCCAAAGGTTTATAAAGTAAAAAAGTTATATTAATAGTAAGCTATGAGACTGACGTGCTACCTACTGCACTAACGAGGCGCCTAATCCAGGGTAATACAAGAGGTGCTATATCACCATTGTTTTTTTGTGGGTGAATAGTACTGCATGGTATACATATACCACATTTTATTAATCCACTCATGTATTGATGGGCTCCTGGGTTGTTTCCACAAAATATCCTGGATAGAGCTGGAGCCCATTCTACTAAGTGAAGTATTGCAAGAATGGAAAAACAAGCACCACATGTACTCACCATCTGATTGGTATTAACTGATCAACACTTAAGTGCATATATAGGAATAACATTCATCGGGTGTTGGGCAGGTGGGAGGGGGGTGGAGAGGATGGGTACATACACACCTAATGGGTGCAGTGCACACCGTCCGGGAAATGGACATGCTTGAAGCTCTGACTCGGGTGGGGCAAGGACAATACACGTAACCTAAACATTTGTAACCCTATAATATGCTTAAATAAAAAAAATTAAAAAAATAGTAAGCTATGGTTAATTTATTATTGAAGAAAAAAAATTTTAAAACAAACTTGGTTTAGTCTAAATGTATGATGTTTATAAAGTCTACGGTAATGTACAGTAGTGTCCTAGGCCTTCACATTCACTCACTACTAACTCACTGGGTCACCCAGAGCACCTTCCAATCCTGCAAGCTCCATTCATGGTAAGTGCTTCATACAGGTGTGCACTTTTTAGCTTTTATACTGTAATTTTATTTTACCTTTTCATGTTTAGATACACAAATACTGACCATTGTGTTACAGTTACCCACAGTATTTAGTACAGTAACATGCAATAAAGGTTTGTAGCATAGGAGCAATAGGCTATACCATACAGCTATGTGTGTAGAAGGCTGACCTACATAGATTTGTATAAGTACACTCTGATATTCACAATGATGAAATTGCCTAAGGATACATTCATCAGAACGTATAACTGTCATTAAGTGATGCATGACTGTATAAGTATTTAAGGCTATATACATTTTCCTCTAAGTTTTCCTTTAGCTGTACCTCACAAATTTTGCTATGTAGTATTTTTTATTGTTCAGTTTTAAATATTTTATAATTTCCCTTATGATTTCTTTGACCCCGTGTGTTGTAAAGAAGCGTATTTTAATGTCCAAACACAGGTATTTTTAGTTATTTATTATTGGTTTTTAGCATAATTGCATAGTGACCAGAAAATATACTCTAATTTTCAGTCCTTTTGCTATTTGTTGAGACTTACTTTATGGCCCACTCTGTGGTCAATTTTCTCGTAAATGTCATGTCTATGCTTGTTAAGAGAAAGTGTTTTCTCCACTGGCTGAAATAATGTTCTATGTATACCCATAGATAAAGCTTGATAATTGTGTTCAAATTATGTGTGAGCTTACTAGAGTATTGTTGTCTGCTTGTTCTATCAGTTACTGAGAGAGATGGTTTAAAATCTTCCATTATAATTGGTGGATTTATCAGTTTGGTCGGTTTTGCTTTATATTTCACAGCTATGTATTAGGTGTATAAAAGTTTAGAATTATTTTCTTTTTCTGGCGAATTGAAGAAATAACATGATGTGAGCAAAGGGAGAAAGAAGTCCTCATCCCTTCTACTTTTCCTTTCTCCCCCAATAACATCCTCTGTATGCATACCTGGCTGTGCATATGACAGTAGATTGACTAGAAGTTCAATTCTATCTCTTGGGAGCTGCAGCCATATTATTTGTGATCCTATTTTCCTCAAATATAGCTTATAATAATTAGAATGTCATGGGAGAATTAAGGAATAATCTTGAAAGTTGGGGGAAGGTATGTTTGAAAAAGAATGTTTTAAGCTTTCTGACTAATGATTTAAAGTTAGACATCTATACTGTATGTCCAGCTTCTGTACTTAATTTTTTTTTTTTTTTGAGACAGACTCTCACTTTGTTGCCCGGGCTAGAGTGCCGTGGCATTAGCCTAGCTCACAGCAACCTCAAACTCCTGGGCTGAAGCGATCCTTCTGCCTCAGCCTCCCAAGTAGCTGGGACTACAGGCATGCACCACCATGCCCGGCTAAT